>BQNB010010571.1:7844-76533 GCA_026074375.1 Tanacetum coccineum | reverse complement strand
CTACAATTGCTTATTTATGCTTAATCATGATGTCTAGTGCCTGTTTTGCTTAGTTGTTAGTTTAAAAGTAATTTGTGCAACTTTCTTAGTTAGTACTGTTAGTTCATTTAATAAAACTATTAGTTTTGATGTTAACACTGTTAGAAAAATTCAGCTTATTTAAGTGCTTATTCTTAATTAAAGTTTGCTTATAAGTGTCTTATTTTGTTATTGGATAATCTGTTTTTAATCAGTATGAAAAAAAAATGATTTTTGAAAACTTTAAGGGATGTTTGGAACATCTAGAACAAGCAGTACTAACTCTAAGTTAGTACTGCTGGTTTATTTTCTTGGATTTCAAAGGTAGCAGTACTAACTTAAAACTAGCAGTACTAACTCCAAGTTAGTACTGATAGTTAAAACTGTTAGTACTGGTGGTTCATTTTAGCTTATCAGCTTATTATTTCTGCTTATTATCAGCTTATTATTTCTGCTTATTTAAGATTCACTTAGCTTTTTAGAGTAGATTAAACCATTTTCCTTTACTGTTTTTAGGAGTAAGCTTATTTAAGCTTATTTTCCTTTTCTAAGTATTTTCAATAGTTTATCAGTTTTAGTTTTCTAATTTATTTATCATTATAGTCTATTCTGTTTGCTTATCCTTATGCTTAAGTGCTTATTTTGGGTAGTTAAACTTCTGTTTTAGCTTGTTTGCTCATTTATTGTCTCTTTGTGTTTTATTAGCCTAGCAGTACTAACTTAGGCTAACAGTACTAACTCCAAGTTAGTACTGGTAGTTAATACTGCTAGTTAATACTGGTAGTTAATACTGGTAGAACTGTTGTTAATACTGCTGTGTTTCTCTTGTTTAGTTTAGCTTAATTGCATGCTGAATTTGCTTATTTAGAGTTAGTTTAGCTTATTTGATTTGTCTTAAGCTTATTTGAGCTTATTTGTGCCTTTGTGTAAAAGTTTTAAGTGTTTTTGCTATTTCTAGCTTTCATGCTTTCTAGCTATGTTCCATTATATCTTGTGTTCATGATGCATATTAGGTTTAGTACCCAATCATATACTCATCCTGGTCCATATCAAACATCAATCATCAATTGTCTTTCGATTTTTCTATCTCAGCCTCGTGGACATAACGACTCGGGAACACTCTAACTGCTGATCCGTTTTTCAATTGCTTCGTGTGATTTCGTCCCTTGTTGTGTATTTATACATGTTTGTATTTGTTTACATATTTGAGGGGTGAGTTCGCGCGGGTCAAATTTTGGCGCCGCTGCCGGGGAGGCTTAAAACGAATTTCGTTACATTTGACAATTTTGGGTGGTTTTGAATCTTTGAATATTTTCTTTATAAAAACATAACAAGTACATAATATTTTTCATTTTCTTTTAATTAGTATAATTATCAAATAAAAACAAAAGAAAAAACCAAAAATGATAAAAACACTTAGTCCAAAAGAAAGAAATATAAATTCACAAATTGGTAAAAATACCAAAATATAATATTCTCAATTGAGGTATTATCATAATAACTTTCGGTGAACTTATTGGTTCCCAACTCGAACAAAAGATTTAAAAACTTGCCATTTGTGTCTCTTACGACATACGGCTCACCTTGAAAAGTTAAACAAACTAAAAAGTGGGTATAAGGAGGGTTGTTCCAAGGAACTAACGACCCGAAGGAGAAATAAGCTTCGCGCTATTCCTACTCCGCGCTCACATGTGTGGTTATCTTTTGCGAGCTAACCGTGAAAGATAAGTAAGATTATCTGGTAGAAGTTGTCTATCTCATTGTCCGATAAAATACATGTGAATAAATCATTGAAAAACCAAAATCTAAAAATTTCTTTTATATCTCAATTTTAGAAGTGCATGCGCACAAGTAGGTCGTTCTCAAGCTCGTCGTCCTACGACACAACCAACAGTTCCTCCGAACCTTGTTGAAACTCCCAAAGATACTATGGCTGTATAATAGAAACTAAGGCAATGAATTGCTCCAGGCTCCCATCGAGGGATTACGAG
Organism: Tanacetum coccineum; assembly: GCA_026074375.1. NCBI lineage: Eukaryota > Viridiplantae > Streptophyta > Magnoliopsida > Asterales > Asteraceae > Tanacetum > Tanacetum coccineum. Next base: position 74,524 of record BQNB010010571.1, on the reverse strand, counting down.
GAAGCAATTGTTGTATCCTGAAATCGCAGCAGCAAATTATGAAATCATAGCCATGGGTTGCTAACTCATGTCCAGAACAAGCAGTTCTTTCGAACATGACAAGAGGACCCAGATGTCCCACATCCGTTACTATCCAATAAAATGACCTCTACATTGAGATAATCCCAATTCCCGACCACACAATTAAGTTTGATGTTTTTTTTCCTTTCTTCTCTCGAGGGGCATAGCCCGTATTGGCTTGAGAAAGAACCCCCTTGATCAATTCAGACATGGATGACTCGTTGCTAAATCAAAAATCATTTATCCCACCTTCAAAATGACAAAATCTTCAGAACCCCGAAATTACCAATTTTCCAAACAAAGATTTGGGAGTCGTTTAGTGAGGCTTGGGATCGATTCAAAGATCTTCTCCGAGCCTTGTCCACATCAATGGATTTCTCAGAGCCTTCCACCAACTTGATACATTTACAATAATGCCTTAAATGATAATGATCAAGACTCATTGAACTCCCCGCAGGTTTTACTATTTTGGACAAAAGTCCCCTGATTGCTCAAGCACATCGAGAGCAATTCCAAAGTATGTCGACGTCCCGAAGCAAAGCCATTGTTACTAAAGTGAGTACGAACACCTCCACTTCCGGTGTATCTCCCGATGTTGCTGAATTGAAAGATATGGTTAGAGCTCTACTTCTCGACAAGCAGACATCTCCAATTCCAATTCCAGCTCCCGCTCTCGTAAAAGCGGTCGAGCAAAGTTGTGTTACCTGCGGTGGTGCCCACTCATATCGTAATTTTCCGGCTACCGATAGCAATAATTACCGAGACAACATCTAAGAATACGTCTCGCAAGCAGCCGCAGCAAATTTTAACCAAGGAAATTCCGGTTACCGTCTGCCACCGATGGCAAACCAAATCAGACCACCCGGTTTTCCTCCCATGCAACACAACAGCCAAGCCAACAATCAGAATCGTTGGAACCATAACCAAAACCAAAACCGTGGAAATGGCTACAACCAGGGTCAAATCCAACGACCCCAGGTTCAACAACATGCCCCAATATATCAACCCCCGGTTAATCAACACCCAGCTTACCAAGCTCCAGCTCATCAAGCTTCGGGTGTGTCAAAACTGATGATTTTGAGAGCTATGTCAAGGCTAATGATGCGGTTATGCAAAACATGCAAAACCAAATGTCCAACATAACCGACTTGCTCACCAAAATCGTAAATTCCAACCAAGCTTCTACTTCAAGTTCGGGTTCTCTTCCTAGCAACACCATTGCTAACCCGAAGGGTGAATTGAAAGCAATCACCACCAGAAGCGGTGTTTCATATGATGGACCTCAAATTCCACCTCCGGTGGTGGAAGTTGAAACCGAGGTGACAAAGGACACTGTCCTTCCTAACGAAAGTACCAAAGACGTCCAACCTCCGATAGTCCAAGTTGATGAACCAGTTGTCATGCCTAGAACCAAAACGACTTTACCATATCCATCTAGGGTAAACAAGGAGAAAATCCGCGAAAAGGACGACCTTTTAGCTTTGAAATTCATGGAAATTTTTCGGAATCTCCACTTCGAGCTGAGCTTCGCGGATGCTCCTCCTGCACATGCCTAAGTTTGCACCGATGTTCAGAAAGCTTTAACAACAAAGGACAAGATCTGGAATTAACCAAAACACACCGGTTAATGAAAACTCTCGATCAGTCATCCTAAAGACATTTCCCGAAAAATTAAGGAGACCCGGTCGATTTCTGATACCGGGATTTCCCTTAGAGTTGGATGAATTTGCTTGTGCCCTGGCCGTTCTCAGTGCAAGCATCAATTCTAAGCCACATCTCCGTCCTTTGAAAAGCTTAATCTCCAAAGACTGACCAAAACTAGGATGATACTCGAGTTAGCCGACCATCAATCTCTACTCCCACCGGCATACCCGAAGGATTTTTTGTGAAGGTTGAACCTTCTATTTTCCAGCATTTTGTGGTATTGACAATGGATGCCAACCCTAGAGGTCCCCGTTGATTTTAAAGGAAGACCATTTTTAAAGAACGCAAGAGCTTGATTGATGTACACGGCGAAGATATGACTTAAGACATGAAGACCAATCCGTGACTTTCAAGTAGGTGATACGAAAAATTTCTCCTATACAATGCCCTGGAATCAGTTATACAAGGTCGCTTTATTGATATAACATGTGAGGGGGAATATTCTCAAAGTTTTTTAGGTTTCTCAAGAAGTATTAGCAAAATGGAAATTCCACCTCCTCTTTGAACCAATTGTTGATACCACTTCTCCCACCCTCACTCCATTCGAGGGTAGTGATTTCATTCTTGAAGAAATCGAGGCTGAACTTTCTGATACTTCGTATAAGTCAGGAATTGATGATGCCGAATGTGATCCCGAGAAGGACATTCTTCTTCTTGAAGCTATCCTAAATAGTGAGCCCTTATCACCACTTCCCAACCATGCAAATTATTTTCCTGAGGTTAGAAAAGAACTTAAGATTTGTGAAGCCAAAACCGATGAAACATCAATTGATGAACCTCCCGAGGTCGAGCTCAAGGACTTACCTCCCCACCTCGAATATGCATTTTTGGAGGGTGACAACAAGTTACCAGTCATCATTGCTAAAGATTTGAGTGTCGGGGAGAAAGCCGCTCTCATAAAGGTGTTGCAGTCCCACAAGCGAGCCATCGCTTGGAAACTCTCCGATATCAAGGGTATTAACCCGGAATTTTGTACTCACAAAATTCTAATGGAAGAGGACTACACACCAGCGGTCCAACATCAGAGACGGGTAAACCCAAAAATCCACGATGTCATAAAAAAAGAAGTTGAAAAACTTCTTGACGCTGGATTAATTTACCCTATCTCGGATAGTCCCTGGGTAAGCCCGGTACACTGTGTACCAAAGAAAGGTGGTTTTACCGTAGTTGAGAATGAGCAAAATGAGTTGATCCCAACTCGATTAGTTACGGGATGGCGGGTATGCATTGACTACCGAAAGTTGAATGAAGCCACCCGAAAGGACCATTTTCCACTACCATTCATGGACCAAATGCTCGAGAGGCTTGCGGGAAACGAATACTATTGTTTTCTCGATGGTTTCTCGGGTTATTTTCAAATACCCATCGACCCAAATGATCAGGAAAAGACAACATTTACTTGCCCATACGGAACCTTTGCCTACCGCCGCATGCCCTTTGGCCTCTGCAATGCACCAGGCACATTCCAGAGATGTATGATGGCAATCTTCCACGACATGATCGAAAAAACGATGGAAGTGTTTATGGATGACTTTTCGGTTTTTGGAAGTTCTTTCTCTACATGCCTAACCCATTTGGAAAAGATGCTTAAGCGGTGTGAAGACACCAATTTAGCTCTAAACTGGGAGAAAAGCCATTTCATGGTTAAGGAAGGCATTGTTCTTGGACATAAAATCTCCAAGTCGGGAATTGAGGTCGATCGAGCTAAGATTGACGTTATCGCCAAGCTCCCTCACCCGACTACTGTAAAAGGTGTCCGTAGTTTTCTTGGGCATGCCGGGTTTTATAGAAGATTCATCCAGAATTTCTCAAAAATAGCCCGTCCCATGACCCATTTGCTTGAAAAAGAGACTCCGTTTTATTTCTCCAAAGAGTGTATTGAAGCATTTAACACTCTCAAAAAGAATCTAACCGAGGCTCCAATCCTGATTGCCCCAGACTGGAATGAACCATTTGAACTTATGTGCGATGCAAGCGATTTCGCCTTAGGTGCAGTCTTGGGGCAACGTCATGAGAAACATTTCAGGCCTATACATTATGCAAGTAAAACAATGAATGAGGCGGAATCACGTTACACCACGACAGAGAAAGAAATGTTAGCCGTGGTGTACGCATTCGAAAAATTCCGATCTTACCTTGTCATGAACAAATGCACTGTGTATACGGATCATTCCGCCCTCAAGTATCTCTTTGCTAAGAAAGATTCTAAGGCGAGATTGCTCCGATGGGTTCTGCTCCTTCAAGAGTTCGACTTTGATGTAGTTGACACGAAAGGAGCTGAGAACCTAGCGGCTGATCATCTATCACGATTAGAGAATCCTCACAAGAATGAGCTCGATCAAAAGGAGATAAATGAAAAGTTTCCTCTTGAAACTCTTAGTTCGATTGCTGTTCTTGATGCTAGTACCCCATGGTTTGCTGACATCGCAAACTACTGATTGGTCTAAACTACACCTTAAAATATATATAATATATAATAAAATATAAAATATATATAGTAAGTGTAATCTAAAACAAGCGTTAAACTTTTGGGACGACCCTTTCTATTCAAGATCAGTGTTGACCAAGTAATTTAGCGTTGTGTTTTTCGGTCGGGGCAATGACTTTTGACATCCTCAAAGCTATGCCGCACATTGGACTCCACCGGGGGCACTACGATGCCAATTACACAAACCGCTACAAAAGATCTTCGAATTCAGGTTTCTTGGCCCCCAACGAGCCTAACAAGGATGCCCACGACTAATGTCACCACTATGTGACATTAGTCAACGGTCAAGGCAATATTTTCGCAACGTGATGAGATGCCTGAAAACTCTATCCAAATTTACGAAATTTTTGACATGTGGGGCATTGATTTATGGGGGCCGTTCCCGTCTTCAAGAGGGACAAATATATTACTCGTGCCGTTGATTATTTATACAAATGGGTTTAAAGCAAAAAGTTCCCCCACCAATGATGCCCGAGTTGTTTGCAAATTTCTTAAATCTCTTTCGCGCCAGATTCGATGCCCTCGTATGCAATCATAAGTGATCGCGGAACCCCATTTTATGCAATTACCAATTCGCAAAGGTCATGCATAAATACGGAGTCACTCATCGTCTTCCACCGCGTATCAACCACAAGCACAAGTGGACAAGTTGAGGTACAAATCGTGGTGTTTTGAAACGAATTCTTGAAAGGACCGTTGGGGCGAAAAAACCCGTGCCTCTTGGTCGGAAATAAATTAGATGAGGCACTTTTGGGCTTTCCGCAGCAGCTTCAAAACACCCATTGGGTGTACTCCATACAAGTTGGTGTACGGGAAGGCATGTCATCTTCCGATTGAGCTCGAGCACAAAGCTTACTGGGCCCTTAAGCATACAAACTTTGATATTAAAACCGCGGGTGATCACAGAAAAGTTCAACTCAACGAACTTAATGAACTTCGTGATCATGCCTATGAGAACTCTTTAATCTACAAAGAGAAAACAAAGAGAATCCATGACTCCAAGATCAAAAACCACCCCGCGTTTTTCAACGTCGTGATCAAGTCCTCCTCTTAACTCTAGATGAAGATTTTCTTTCTCGGGCCAAGCTTAAGATATAAGACCCCTGGAGTGCCATATCACTGTAACCCAAGTTTTTTCCATATGCACGTCGATAATACCCAAAACTCCGGCCAAATTTCAAATAAAATTGGTCATCGTTTGAAGCAACAACTTTGGAGGGGAGACGTACCACAATTGGTATGTCCCGGATCTCCAAAACCTTCCCCAAATCCAATAAATTCAGTGATGGTCAAGACATAGCGACCGTAAACAAGCGCTTCGTGGGAGGCACCCCATGCTAATCGTAGTATTGTGTAAAAATTGAATAAGTGTTTTCTTGTTGTGTGGTAGGCACGCCCTCATTACCCATGATTTCGTGTTTGTATTGTTAATTGTCCAGGATTGCCCGGATTGTGAAGAACTCTCGTGCTTTATTTTTATCAAGAGGTTTTTTTGAATCCACAGCTTCATTTTGAAATCCAGTATCCAAATCTAATCGACTAACGTTTTATCTTTTGGCACACTAATAAACGCCATAGATTTACGAGAACCCTTTAAAAACATCGAGACATGTGTATTCTTTATGGGGGATCTTCGATTTGATTTCGCTGCAGCCGTGTTATCATGTAAATCCCGCCGTTTTTTTACCACCAATTTTTTTTGCAAAATACCAAAAATAATGGAAAAAATTTTAAAATTTTCAAAAATAAAATAAGTGTTTAGTGTCCACAGTTTTGAACTTTCCATATGTAGAATGTGGAAAAAATTTTGACTCGATCGGCGTGTTTGAGCCATAGCTAGTTCCTCAAACTTACCACTTGTATGGCTAAGCATTCACGAATTATGTGTTTTCGAATTTTAATAAGGTGAAGAACAAGAAGTGACAGAGTTAAATATAAGTTTAATATGTTGGTTCCATGATCCTTCATTACAAACTAACAATGATTTAGAATCAAAGATGCAGAAAAATATAAACATTATTGAATGATTGACAGAAAAACCATATGTGGCCTAGAAAACTAACATAATATTGACTAACTATGAGTTCTCCTAAAATGTCCAAAAACCTAATTTTGACTAAACTAGTGTATTTATACTAACAAGTTATGCCCATACTAGCTTTTGTTGGGCATTTTCAAGGCTTTTTTCTTTGGTCAGGCCCAATTTACATTAATAAACATTAATTAATTAAAATCAACTAACGTGCTAGACTGTTTGTCTTGTATCTCGAGTGTAACCGAAGCTGCTTTTGTGTTCGGGTCCAATTTATTTGATTCCTAACAGTTAATGTGCTGGAGGCAAGATTCTTCTAAAAACTTATATAAATAACTTGTGCTTTTCTCCCCTTAGCTTCTAATCCACCTAATCATACGTGCCTTTTCAATTCAACTAAGTCAATCGATGTTTTTAGAAAAAGCTTCAAATTTGTAACTTGATTCTTTAAAAGCGAGTTTTTTCCTGTTCTTAGTAATTTGAAAAGTTAAAATGCCAAAGAAGCAGAATTGAAATCTAAAGTGCAAAAATGGCAATTGAGTATTAAAAAATTATGCCAATGACGCAAACATTTTGATTATATGGAGCAGTAAAAGATGTGTCCGTGATTTCCCACTACGCTAAGCAACAGGGTGGGTTTTCAAAACTAAGAACGACTAAGGCAGCGTTCGTATTGGTTTTGAAATCCTACAAGGGAGCGAGGCGAGGTGGGGGTTTCAAAACTAAGACATCTTTACTTCTAGGGATTGGTGTGTTGTGATATCTCTCCAGGAAGCAGGTCTAGGGTGAGGGTTCAAACTAAGACACCTATCCTTAGCCATAATTAGAATAAGGTGTTTGAAAGTGATTCCCACTAACCTAGCAACGGGTGGGGTTTTTCATCAAACTAAGACCATTCGGTTCCGTTGTTGCGATATCCACTACTAGGAGAGCGAGGCCTAGGAAGGTTTCAAACTAAGCAACGCATTCCTAGCTTAAGAACTTATATGATTATGATGAGAAGATGTTGCAAAAGTTCTACATTAAATTTTCGTTCTTTAAAATCAATTTACAAGTCCTAATAGTTGTTGCTTTGAGTTTCATGATTCAACTTGAATTACACTAAGGAAAATAAGTTGATACTATGGTTAAGTTTTAATGAGTACACACATTTAAATCATATATCCAGTTTCGGGATTAAAAGTTCACAAGTCAATAAGTATGAGTGCTTAACATTTAGACTTATATAGAAAAATGATCTTGTTTAATTGCATTGGTTTGGGATCTAGTGAAAAATCGGGGACATGAATTTATCCGTTAAGGACATCCTTATATTATTCTATGGACGCTTCTCATTCTATGATCCCTATTTGATAAAATAAAGGAAGACGAGACAGGCAGTCAAAAAAGAAAAAGGAAAATCCAAAAAATAAAGTTAAGGTATAAAGTGAAAAAAAAATAGATAGTGTACATATAAAAATTTGGTGAAAACGGGACTCGTCGAAGCTATTGATTCTTTAGTTCCCCTCTTGACAAACGCCTAGCAAACTTTTCGAGGTATTAGTCAATGGGGATTAAGAAGACTATGGTTTCTTGAGTGTTTACTTCATAACATTGCGTGAGGACACGGCAATACCTTAGTATGGGGGATTTTGGTATGTGCTTAATTACACATACCATTTTCCATTAAAAACGGACTTAAATGACTAAAAACGTACCAAAATACATCGTATTTGTATGTTTTGCCTTTGTATTGCGCAGGAACGGATATTCAAGAAAAGGAACAAAAAGAAAGCCAAAAACAACCAAAATCAAGCACGGAATGGAAAAGACAAAGTCAAAAGTCAACCAAGTGAAGAAGATACAACTTAAGGGACGAAAACTGCCAAACCCTAAGTTGTATTACTAAAATAAAAGGCAAAGGGTTGAAATTGCAAACCGGGCAAAGATTGCATTCAAGTTATATAACTTGAGGGGACAAAGCTGCCAACTTCCCCAAAAGCCTTCTTTCCCGCCCAGCAAAAACCCAGTTACAACTTGGATGTCGTCCCATACTTCTACCCTGCAAAACCACTCAACACCCTAGAAAAATCATTTCAACCACTCTATCAACCCCCCCCCCCCCCCAGCTGTATAAGTGCCAAGTTGGCAATCCCTCACCATTCCCAAAGTATTTTCGATGGCTGAGATTGACTCCAACCAAGAGCAAAAGAAATAAAAGGCTGGGATTTGCTTTAGAATCACCTCACACAACAAGCACACTTGGTTTTTGCTCTCACCAAAGAAGCACAAGCTGCAAGTCCAAGAGAAGAAGACTTCGGCTATAAATAGAGCCTTTTGTAAGCCTTTGAGGCATGTATGTTTTTAGTTTTTAATCTTAAAAATAATTTAGCTTATTTTTCAGTTTGTTTTAAAAATCATTTACCGCTTTATACTCAGCTTAGTAACAATTTTCAAGTTTAATGAATTTGAGGTTTTAAAGTCAATATTCAATTCCAAGTGTTAAAGCTTCTTAATTGTGTTTTTTTGTGTTCAATAAAGCTATCATACAGCTTATTTATAAGCTTTTAATTAAGTAAATCTAAAAAAGAGTTAAGTAGTTTAAAGAGAAAATCACAAAATAACTCTCAAAAAACACCACAGCTTTTTTAATTGATGATTACCAGTTCTTGGAAGAGCTTATGGACTCTCACTTAGCATTTTTAATACAAGCGTAAAGCTGTAGACTCTTGTTTAAACCCTGTTTGGAGGCAAGGGTTCTGTAAGGTCCTCTATCTTTTTTCTTACTTTTCTTATTTACTATAGAACTGCTTATAGTGCTTATTTGTTACTTATTTATGCTTTATCATAATGTTTAGTGCTTATCTTGATTAGTTGTTAGTTTAAAAGTAGTTTGTATCACTTTCTCTGTTAGTACTGTTAGTTCATTTGATAAAACTGTTAGTTTTGAGTTAATACTGTTAGAAAAATCCAGCTTATTTAAGTATTATTTCTTAATTAAAATTGCTTATAAGTGTCTTATTTTGTTACTAGATAATCTGTTTTTAATCAGTATGAAAAGAAAAATGATTTTTGAAAACTTTAAGGGATGTTTAGAACAAGCAGTACTAACTCCAAGTTAGTACTGCTGGTTCATTTTCTTGGATTCCAAAGGTAGCAGTACTAACTTAACACTAGCAGTACTAACTTCAAGTTAGTACCGTTAGTTATAACTGTTAGTACTGTTGGTTCATTTTAGCTTATCAGCTTATTAATTCTGCTTATTTAAGATTTACTTAACTTTTTAGAATAGGTTAAACCATTTTCCTTTACTGTCCTTAGGAGTAAGCTTATTTAAGCTTATTCTCCTTTTCAAAGTATTTTCAAGAGTTTATCAGTTTTTAGTTTTTAGCTTATTTGCCATTCTAGCTTATTCTGGTTGCTTATTTTTATGCTTGAGTGCTTATTAGAGATAGTCAAATATCTGTTTTAGCCTATTTGCTTATTTCTTGTTTCATTGAAACTACAGTAACTAACTAAAGCTAGCAAATTACTAAACTTAAAGTTAGTACTGTTAGTTTAAAACTGTTTAGTACTGTTGTTATACTCAGCTGAGTTTTTCTTGATCTTAATTTAGCTTAATTGCTTTCTGAATTTTGCTTATTTAGAGTTAGTCTAGCTTATTTTGTTTGTCTAAGTTTTTGAGCATAATTGAGTCTCAGTTTAAAAAGTTTAAAGTTTTTTAAACATTTCTTAGCTTTATGTTTTGTTTCCACAGCTTAATATTCTTTGCTCATTTTTATTGCATATTGCTTATCAGTATTAGTGCCAAATCATTCCTTGTCATATTCAAACACCAATCATCAATCGTCTATCGATTTTCTATCTCTAGCCTCGTTGGGACATAACGACCTGGGAACACCTTATACTGCTTCCGGTTTCATTGATTTTGTGGATCCTGATCCTTGTTATGTATTTATATATGTTTGTATTTATTTACATATAAAAAAGGGTGAGTTTTCGCGTGGTCACCCTTCGTCTTGTCAGAGACATGAGGCGGGAGATGGGCGACATGCAGACAGAGTTGCTATCCCAGCGAGAGCAGTTGAGGAGAGAGAGACAGCCAGGACCGGATGCTATACTCCCAGATCACCAGGAGGCTACTGGGAACTCGGAGAGTCACACTTAGCTGTTAGGTCATTTTCTTTTGGTAGGCTGTTGTACAGGCCAAGTTAAAGTATTATAGGGTACATTCTCCCGCTAACATAGCCTTGAGATCTTTATTTGTGTTGGTACCAGGCACTAATCTGATTTTCATGTATTAAATTTTCAAAGTCATATATGAAATGGATGGATTATGTTGTTTTATATATCTTTGTTTGTGTTGTGTTTGTTTATCTTATGTATCCCGATTTTTGTATGTACCATCTAAATCATGATTTCGATCTCGACGTTTCATGTCTTTTTAGGTTAGCAAATCATGGTCAGAAACCATAGAACATACTCCCACCACTAGCCAACCCTAACAACACTAACAACATGACTCCAGAAGCTGTGCAAACCATGATCGATCAAGCTCTTCTGAGAAATTCCAGTGGCGGAGATGGAAGCCACAGTTCTCATGGAAAAAAAAAAAATAACCCAAGGAACATGCATACAGCAAACGTCCTTGCTACTATGAACGGCCGATTTCATTGGAAGTGTCATCCACTGAGCTCAAGGGGCCCGAAGGCGTGGTTGGTTTAGAACAACGTTGGATAGAGAAAATGATCCCGATTTCACAACATACAGCGTTTGTGCTTAGTGGAACAATCAAGTCAAGTTTGTCTACCCTGTACTATGATGATGTTGCCCGGGTTGCCTTGGAGAACAGCCTAATCAGGTCACTCTGGGTCCCTGATGCCTTACACTATGACTTTGGGATTGTTCTCAAGAAAAAGATGACCGATAAATACTGTCCACTAGTGAGAGGTTTCAGAAGCTGGAAATAGAGCTAAGGAATTGAAGGTTAAGGGGAATGATGTTCCTAGCTTACACAAACCCGCTTCCAATAAACTACTTTAATATCTGCACCAAGTTCATGTGTCCACTGAGACTGAGAAGTGTGCCCAAGTACAATCAGCGGACTTCCTGAGAACATTTTATGGGAATGTCAAACTGCCAGACCTAAGACGTTGGACGAGACAATCGAGTTGGCCAACGAATTAATGGATCAGAAGCTACGCACCTATGCGGAGAGACAGTCTGATAACAAGAGGAAGGCAGATGACATCTCCAGAAACAACCAGCAACCTTTCAAGAAACAGAATGTCGCGAAAGCATACAATCTGGGAACTGCTGAGAAGAAAACCTATGAAGGGAATGCGCCCAAGTGCACCAAGTGCCAACGCCATCACCCAGGCCCGGGTACCACTAAAGTGGTCACAAATGCGGCAAAATAGGACACATATGCCGCGCTATTTGCAGGAGCCACTGGCAAAAACCAATGCCACTAATAATCGAGGTGGCAAAGGGCCAGCCAAACCCCCAAGGGGAATGGTTGTTTGAGTGTGGAAATCCGGGACATTTCAAGTAAGAATGACCTAAAAGCAGAAGAACAATAAATGGGGGAAATGGGGAACGCTCTGTATGGTTTTAATGTTTGGGTAGGGCAGAGGGGAAATGGAAAAGCCTATGGGGAACCCTGACTCAAACATCCGTTCACGGTACTTTCCCTCTTAAACAATTCGCGTTATGCATCTATATTGTTTGATTCGGGTGCCGATAGAAGTTTATCATATCCACTGCATTTAGCTCCGCTTGATTGACATATTCCCAACACCACTATATAATCACAATGATGTTGATATTAGCCGACGGAAATAGTGGGGAGTAAACACAATTTTACGGGGGTTGTACTTTAAATTTCCTGAGTCACCCTTTCACCATAGATCTTATGCCCGTGGAACTTGTGTTAAGTTTCGACTGCCATTATCGGTAATGACTGATTGAGAAGAATCACGCAGTAATATGATTGAGTAGAAGGTTATTCGAGTTCCTTTTGGAAATGAAACCTTAGTGTGTCCTGGAGGGGGGGAGCCGTGGAGCGGAAGTTTACATCGGAAGAGAAACTCGTTTGGACGAATATCACATTTCTAAATTTCAAGAAATACATGGCGAAAGGATGTCAAGTCCCTTTCGCACAGAAATCCCCGCCACCAAGTAGATGACAATCTGAAGGAAACAAGTCAAAGGACGACCATCGTCCGCGACAATCACTGAAGTGTTCCTGAGGATTTGCCAGGACTACCTCCAATTCGACCGGTAGAATTCCAGATCGATCTAATTCCAGGAGCTGCACCTGTGGCCCGAGCGCCATACCGATTAGCTCCATCTGAAATGAAGGAATTCGACAACTACAAAGCTTTCGACAAAGACATCATAAAGACCCTAGTTCCCCCTTACACCTTGAGGGAGCCCCGGTCTCATTCGTTAAAAGAAAGATGGCTCATTCAAATTTGCATCGACTAACCGGGAGTTTGAATAAACTGACGTGAAGTGAATCGTTATCCCACTACCACGATTGACGAACTCTTTGATCAACTCCAAGGATCCAGTATCTATCGAAGATAGCTTTGAGATCAGGAAAAACACCAGCTTAAGTGAGAGAGTCAAGAATATTCCAAGAACGGCATTTAGAAACTCGGTACGGTCACTAATAAGAGAATACGAGTTCCAAGTTATGCCCTTTTGGACTGACGAACGCACCTGCGGTTTTCAATGGACTTCATGAACCGAGTGTGCATACCATATTTTTTGGATAAATTCGTAGATTGTCCTTCATTGATGACAACTTATTAATCAAAAGAATGAGAAAAGAGCATGAAAAGCATGTTAAGCAATCTTGGGATTGCTTAAAGAATAGATGAAACTTTTACGCAAAGTTTTTCAAATCAAAGTGCGACTTTTGGATTCTGAAAGTACAATTTCTTGGTCATGAGCATTGACAGCCCAGGCATACATGTAACCCAGCAAAATAGAGTCAATCAAGGATTTCGGCGTCTCTAAGACTCCTACAGAGATCCGCAATTCTTAAGGCCTTGCTGGTTACTACCGGAATTTCCAACGAGGGATTTTTCGAAGATCGCTACTGTCAAATGACAAAGCTTACAACAGACAGGAATTAAGTTCGAACTGTGGCGAGACAGAAGAAGATGCTTTTCAGTTTGATAAAAGCAAGAAGTTGTGCAGTGCGCCAATTCTGGCTTTACCTGAAGGAAGCGAAGACTTTGTGGTCTATTGCGATGCATCACACAAAGGTTTAGGAGCCGTGTTAATGCAGAGGGAGAAGTTGGATTGCCTTTGCCGTCCCGACCTGAGATAAAAGTGTCATGAGAAAAACTATATCCACTCATGACCAATTAGAACTAGGTTCGGTAGTTTTTGCCTCTCAAGTCTAAGGAGACACTATCTATACGGAACCAGGTGTAACACTGTGTTTACCGACCACAAAGCCATCAACACATACCTTCGACACAGAAGGATCTTAACATGAGGCAAACGACGCTTGGCTAGAGTTATTGCGTTATTACTATTATGAGACATTCGTTTATCATCCCGGGCAAAGCAAATTTGGTGGCATGAATGCTTGAGCCGTAAAAGAACGTACGTACCGTTGAGGGTGCGAGCTTTAGTTATACTAAAGCATGGAAATCCCAAACAGATACTAGCAGCGTCAGAATGAAGCCTTGAACCAAAAATCTAGAAAAAGAGATGTAGGTGGTATAGGTCCAGAACCGATATACCCAAGGAAAGGTTGGAGCCTCGTGCCGATGGAACTTTATGTTTAAACGCCAGGAGCTGGTTACCTTGTTTTGGCGACTTGAGATCCGTGATCATGCACGAGTCTCATAAGTCGGAGAGTACTCTTTCATCCAGGCTCCGAAAGATGTACCAATACTTGAAGAAACTGTATTGGTGGCCAAACATGAAATGCTGACATCGCACGTAATATTAGTAAATGCTTGAACGTGTGCGAGGGTCAAGGCCGAACAACCAAGGCACTAGGATTGTTAGTTCAATCAGAAATACCCAGTGGAAATGGTTATAATATCACGATGGAATTTTTATCACCAAACCCCCTAAGTCATCACAAGGTTTTGACACTATCTGGGTAATTGAGGATTCGACTCACAAAATCTGCTCACAATCTTGCCATTAAGGGAGAATGAAACCCTTGGACAAGTTAGGAAAGGTTGTACTTAAATAGAAATAGTGGCAAGACAACGGGATACCTGACTCGATTACTGTGATCGTGATGGGAGATTTCACATCAAATTTCTGGAGATCATTTCAGAAAGCTAGGTACGATATATGCATGAAAGCACTGCATACATCCAGAAACTGACGCTAAGCTAAGAGTAAGACTATACAAAACTCGACGAGGACATGCTTCTGCTTGCGTGATCGATTTATGGCAAGGGCTGTGTGAAAACATTTTCCATTGGCCGAGTTTCATATAACAACATTTATCACGCTAGCATAAAGGCCGCTTCCTTATGAGGCACTATCATGGTCCAAAATGTGATCACCCGTTGTGCAGGGCAGGTTAGGTTGGGGAAGCCCAACTGACATTGGGCCCGGAGTTAATCCAAGAAACAACGGAAAAGATCGTCCTGATCAAGCAAAGGATGCAAGCTGCTCAGGATCGACAAAAGAGCTACGCTGATCGAAAGCGAAAGCCGATGGAATTCGAAATTGGGGATAGGGTTATGCTCAAGGTCTCACCTTGGAAAGGGGTTGTAAACGAATTCGGTTAAGCGTAGGCAAGCTTAATCCTCCGAGATACGTCGAACCTTTTAAGGTGTTTAGCCAAAAGTTGGGAAAGTTGCCTACAAACTGGAACTCCTCAAGAGTTGAGCAGAAGTTTACCATCTTTATCATGAATCAAATCTGAAGAATGTTACTCTGACGAACCGTTAGTCATGTCCGTTGAAAGGAGTTCACATAGATACACGCTGCAGTTAATGGAAGAACCAGTTGAAATCCCTGGAAATGGGAAGTATCAAACGATAAACGAAGCCGACAACCACAGATTAAAGGTTCGCTGGAACCTAAAGGCGGGGCCCTGAGTTCAACCTGGGAACGTGGAAGAATTTCGTTCAAGTAGAAATACCCACATCTTTTCCAACAAAACGAACGTCGACAATCTACTATATAGGTCTTAAGCTTTGAGTAGACAAAGCTCTTTTAAACGGTGATGACTGTAACAATTCAGATTTTCACGTATTGTACTCCTCTTTAAGTCAAAACAATTTATTTTAGCCCGATACGTATTTACTTTTAATTTGAACAGTTTAAAAAACTAAATCGCGTAGACTAAAAAGAAATCATTTTACGTGAATAGTCACCAAATAAATTAAGGTTTATGTCCAGTAACTGTCTAGTAATTATTTGAAGTATAATATCAAACTTGCTCAGTTTTTATTTTGATTGGCCACTCACGACATTACGTTCGCAAAAAATAAAACGTATTACGCACCACATGAATACTAGAACTGAACCAGACTTAAACCGGTACACATTTTAATTATCTAAGCACAAGTTTAATTAAAAAACTTGTGCTAGTGTCTTATAAACCCACTAAGAATGTATGCCAAAGAGTCAAACAAATCGTCTTAAGTGATTCTCAATATCACAAAGTCTTTTAAATCTACTAGAAAGTCTTAGGAAAAGCATGGTACATCCCATTAACTCATTAAAGCAGTCACAGTCTTGTCTTTATAAAATATATGTAGAGATATCTAGCCACTTGTTCATTTTCTTTGTGTTGTGTGTGTCGTGATTGTTGGCTAGGAAGAACCCACGACATGCAAACTTGCATATCTAGCCAAATTTTGAACAACACTTAACTAATTAAGGTTCTTGTCCCTTGATAGGATGGTTTAAGATCAAGTTGAGAAAACTAGAAACTCTAAAAGAAGTACAAGGGGAACGTTCGAGTAGGTTAGTGAGAACTAAAAGACTTTTACTAGCTCACACTCTCTATACTAGGAAACTTTGCTATTCCACTTGTGATAATTCCCAAACATCAAAACCTCATCAAGAAAACCCACAACCCATTTGGCTTATATTTCACACTAACTTCATTTCCTAACCCAAAAACCATACTCGGCACCATTATTCTTCAAGAAACTCTAGGGAAGCATACACGAGCTATGGAGGGTTGGGTTAAAAAAGCTTTAGAAGCTAGTAATATACCACTTTGGGTGTAATAACGAGTCGAACCAAACAACATAGGACCACTGTAAGATGCTAGCTTGAACTCACGTTGATTTCTCGATTTATAATTACGTCATTATAAATACTATTGCTTGTAAATATCGAGTAAAGAATATCATGTGAACATAAAACAAGCATGTTCGAACAAAGCATGGTTCAAGCACGCTTAAGGTTAATTCACTGAGAATGTGTTGTGGTGCTAGAGTAAATGAAACGCGATTAAGAGAACAAGTAACGAACGAACAATGACTTAAATGAACCCATGAATGTAAATGAGAAGGTCATGAACCCGTTATAATGAAAACCCAAGAATTCTCACATAAAACTTTATATAAAACGCGGACATAGCTTTGGAAACCTTTCAACATACGTAAAAAATAATAAAACTCGAGGTTCAAACGCGACATCTATAAGACGCAAAAATTACAAAAACCACACGTAAACTTTACCATGTAAATAGTTGGCTCGATTTAAGGGCACGGTTGTCAGTATCTAAATATGGTTTTGCATGAAAAAGACGTAGCTTAATCGAGCTTATTCGAGCCACAAAGCTTACTAGCTTAAGAATATTTTGTTCGACTTATAAAAAAAACCATAACAGTGGCGTGTGTAGCCACTGTTGACCATTTCCTCTCGTTGGAAAGCAAAATATGAAAACAATTTTTCCTAGGCCCATTAAGAAAAATTAATAAACTTACTAGTTTATTTAGTTAGAGCTAAAAAATGTACTTTGTATTTAGAGGGACTATAGAATAACTTCAAAACTTAAAAGTTTAAAATTTTATATTATCAGAATAAATAGACTTGAGGGACCATTTGAGTAAATTCCTGAAACAGTAGGGGACTGTTTTGGAGTAAATTTAAAAAATGATTAATTTACTATTTCATATACTTAACGAGGACTAGTTTAAACATTTTGAAACTAGAAGGTTAGAAATGTTAAATAATTATAAGTATTTAAACCGAAGGACTAAAAGTGAAAATATTTTTTTTTTCCAACCTATGAGTATTAAGATGTAAAATACAATACTTGAAAGTATTTTAAAGAACGAGAAACGAACGAAATATAATTATTATATATACTTCGTATATTAATCGTGATTTAAACATCACCGAGTTGATAAATAGATAATTTATTAAACGGAAAACAATTATCCGTTTAACGAGACAAATTCGAATATATTTATTTGGATAATAAACGTGGTTTAATTAATAAACGAGTTACTAAATAAAGTATATTATTAAATAAAGATTTTACGTTTACTAACATTCAATGAAATAAAAATACATTAATCGAGGGCACCACCACCACAATTGGATAACATATATAAAAAAACAAGTGATAACAGAATAAATAAACTTAAAGATGAAATTATAGATTAATATATAGAGTCGTTAGTTTAAACAAGTAAACAAAGACGTGACCGTATTTACTTAGGTTGATTGACGGTGTGCGGTTTCGATACCTGCAAGGATATTATATCAAACTGGGAACTACCTGCTAAGGTGGTTCATGGCCCAACATTTTTACAATTATAATAATATTTATACTTTGGGGTGATAAACAAGCATGCTTGTTTTAACAAACTGGACGCAAGGTACATTTATACAATGGTTTATGTGTTTGCCTAAGTAGCGATACACCCACTAAAGCCCTTTAACATTAACTTGTCAATTGCATAGACGTAGTTGGGAAATACATTATGCGAGCGTGCGAATGTTATAAATAGATCTATTTGTGATTTGACATCACCCGCCCCTTTGGGTGAGTAGCCGCTTACTGGCCGGTGTACCTGGACAACAAACGTATACCAAGTCGGGAATTGGGATGTTACGGGATAGAACATCGGACAGGCATTATTCTGGGACAATTAAATAACCACACAAGAATGTCCGACTTCGTGTCATGACTTAGCAAACAATAATTACTTTTTGATGAAAACAAATGTTTGCATCTAGTTGCTTAATCATACCTGGAAATCTTGCGGACCTACCATTTGGTTATACAATAAACCTATGAAATTCACCAACTTTATGTTGACGTTTTAAAGCATGTTTTCAGGTCATAGGTGCATATATGTCAGTGATACATTGGAGGTCTTGTTTTGGGATGGTCAAAGCTAAGAGATTCGAGTCATAATATTTTTTATGTTAAACAATTACTAAATGTCGAAGTCTTTAACCTTTTAATCGTAGAAATTTAAAGCCTATGTTCTTTGTAATAAACGAAATAAACTTGTTTATCCAATGTATCTTTAACCGTCACACTTAAGTGTCGTTCTTTATATCTTGTGCTAATTGTGACCCATAATGTAACGTCTCCGTATATTCAATATTCCGCTTCATACTCAGATTTGAGGGTGTTAACATTTACGTTGCTTAGAAATGCGATTAACATTGACCACGGGTGTGAACATGAAGTTCGAGCGAGAGTTGCAAATAGTTTTCAAACATGTCATTTGCTATTTTTCTAACTGGCTTGATTGTGCAAAATGTCATTACATAACCCGACTTCAAATAAAGGCAGTGTTTATAAACTTACCTCCAACGAGAAAATTAACGTTTCTCGGTCTTGAGCTTTTCTAACAAGACATTTCATGTTATTAGCTCCAGAAAAAGGAAAGTGAACTTTCAGTGCCTTTACCCTTACAAGTTAGAAGAGTAGTCCTCTAACTCAGATTTTTACAAAAAAGTGGTTTTTCAAAAAGTTGAACACAATTTTTCAAGAATTTCTCGATGACAATTCATAATCTTTCAAAATTGTGTGTTCAACACTCCAACCCTCACAATGTTTTCAAAAGACAACAATTTCTCAATTGGTCCTATTTTTGAGGGGGAGTTTTTCGAAAAACAAAGTTTTAATGTTCTTGGATACATCATCAACGACCATTCTTATGTATTCAAAACATTATCAAAATGTTCCAAACCATTCATGCTGATAATATTTTCTCCCACAGAATTTTCAAGACATATTTTAATCACAAGGTATTTCAAAAACTAAGTGTTTATTATTTAAAATAAGGGGAGAAAATGTAATTAAAATATGATCTAATCGACTCAATGTGCTGAACAGTAAGAAAAGGTTTTATGGTTCGATCTTATACCCAACAACATCTTAATTTCACGACGATTCTGAAGTCATAAGGTGGTTAGGTTAGGAATCAATCCTATGATCCAACCAGAACCGGAGGATCTACCCAAGGATAATCCAAAGTTAGAAATAGCAGTCCTTAGGTATGATTGGAGATGAATGTATATGGGAATAATGCCGACTAAGATTGAGCTAACACTGGAACAATCACAACAAGGTGTTAGTAATGACGTCTTGGTAAGCATTGAAGGCGTTGAAGAATTAAAAAGAAATGTATGGATAAAGGGTGTAAACAAAGAAGCCCTCCACACAACTTAAGGCAGAAACTGGGTCAATACATAATCTATCAGAATCACAAGATGATTGCTGGTATTGAAAACGACATCATGGACCCAGTGATGCAATGCACAACCCTTCCCAGCCATTCGGGTTTCTCTCAACAGAAACTTGTCTCATTTGTCACGGAGATACACATGTTATCTATTGACATCTCATTCCGAGATCGTTGATATTGAATAGGTGGCAATCTGCTCAAGCCTCCGAGTACTAAAACCAAAATGCACTAATCGAGTCTAGAGCCAAGAGATCAATAAAAATCTCGTTAGGACACATTCCATTTCAAACACTTGTTGAACATCATCAAGTTTACAAGCTGTTAACAAGAGTCCTACGCAATATCATTGTGATATTTGCCAGAACATCCGAGTGATACTTATGTATTCACAATGAAGATGGAAATCCTGCTTGAGCCAGCATCAAACAAGCTCTTGGTAGGTGACTTGCGAGATTCTATATGAATCAAACTTGTGACAACTGGATATCAATTTGGTCCAGTAAATGAATTGACGGTTGATGAATTTTGATAAAAGCTTAAAACTCCCGATGTGTTACAAAAATGCTTTTACAAGTAATATGTCGATTGATTTTCAAATCAATTTTCTGGATTATCACTAACGTAAACCTGCAGGTTAAAACGGTGGTGACAGTATCCCAATCAACCAAAGTCGATTCATTACCACATGTTCATGCTCATTCTACAAAGACAATCTATCATGAAAGCTCAAGATTTAAAGACAAAGACTTCCGCTAACTCTGATTTGAAGCTTTCAAGATGAGGCATAGTATGAGAATGTTGGTCAAAGACTCAAGATCGCAAGATGGCATAGACGTTAAAGACAATGTCAAAGGCTCAAAAGTAAAGATCGCAAAGCATGAAGGAACAAGCCTACAACAAAGAACAAAGAGAAAGACCAAGACCACATGAGCTTAACGACGAAAGCAATCTCATTGATCTCATGAAGGAGTGTCATCAATGAACTCACTTCGGGGGAGATTGTTAGCCTCAAAATATTGAGTCGAACATGAAGTTCGTTCATTATGTATTTAAGTCTCGGTCAATCAATTAGTTAACGTTGTAATAGAAATGTATCGGGAATCGGGCTCGATAGTTAATCTAATATTGTATATGTTTCGGGTTTAATCCCAAGCAAAACCCGAGCCCGGGTCCTAGTCAAATATCCCGAACATCACTTAATGTGTTAGGTATATAAGTAACTTTTCCACCTTAGAAAAGTTAGAAGTTGATTTCATAATATTTCACTTTTCTATTTTTCTCTCCCATCTCACTCTCTCTCTTCTTTCTCTCTCTAGGAAATCATCTCACTCTCTTCTATATTTCTTGATCTAGATCCGTGTATGATATGAAGTGTATGTGTTAAAGGGATCCTACAAACATCAACAAATCTAGTTTTTCAAGCTAAGATCAAGAACATGTATAAGGGTTAAATTGCTAGTTGTGATTAAGGGTTTTGATCAAGAAAAACATAGAAGACCTTCATCAAGAACTCTCATAATCTCAGCCCTTAATCCATATCCTTCATAATCATTCAATACTCAAGGTAAAAACCTTGGTGCAAGACAACTTGTGTTGATCTTGTACCAAGAAGTTTCAAACCCTAGTCTTGTACTTTAATGTTGCACATATTTTTTATCAATCTCAATCACATGCATCACTTGATCTAAGAATATTTTTTGTCTTTAAAATGATGTTAAAAGGGTACATACACTTGGTATGGTCATTTTAGGAAGTAATATAACAAGAAAGTTGCATGCAAAGTTGATCAATAAAGAAAAAAATAACCTGATTGAGATTTTGTGTCCCACTAAAATAGCCATAACTTACTCATTTTTTGAGTTATGGCTGCCTCCTTTTTCTTTTAAAATGTACATAAAAGAGTCCTCTAAAACTTTCTAGTTTGGCCAAAAATCAGTTGAGGTGTTTAACATTTTCAAAATAATTAGGCAAGATTCGTGTGCAGAAACTATACTTAATTAGCAGATTTGACTTTCAGTTTTGTAAAATTCATAAAATATTCAAATTTTACTCTTTTAATTTCAAACCACCTTTGAAAGTTTAGTATATTCATGTAGTTTTCAGATATTTTTGGCCTTTGGTGGTAAGCCTTATTATGGGAACATGAGATTGGATTGTGTAAGGAATAAAATCTAAAAAGTAAACATGAGCAGAAAGTTTTCCAACATTAATTGGGTATAAGTTTGTCATACTTGCATAAAATAGACCTACACCACCTCTCAAACTTAAATCTATATGAGGCGTTCATATACGTGCGTTGCACCGGGCTTGTTATTTCTAAAAAATTGAATTTTTACAAATTATGTTAGCATCTATTTGACTGAATATGGAAAAATGTTTACACGATGTTTTTAGCATTAATTAAGAGTTACAAAGAATTCAATTCATCAATATATGTGGTAACAAATATCTCTACTTAAACTTTCATCTATCATATTACATCAATAAACATCCTACATCTTATCAGATCCATCAATGGAAAGACTCAATATCTGATGCTCCATATCAATAAACATCCTAAATCTGTAAAAACAATGATACATACAATAAATACGTTCCATATTAGTAAAATGGCATGATAAGAATGTATGTGTGATCATTTTTATCTTCGATCTTGGCACTAATCTACCTGCCACAACTTGGCTTCAACTCCTTCGACAAATGAAACCCCTTTCTATATCTTGTGAGGTAGCTTCCCTACAATTCCATACATAGAATAGTACCTGCAGCGATGAATTAAGTTTAACTGTCAGAAAGGTGTGTTGATAAATTAAACCAAACTGACCCTTACTACAAAAGTAACCCAATGACCCATTTTAAACCAAACCCAAACTAAACTGAACCTAACCTAACAGTCAAATAATCATGAGCTTTACACTTTGACGTTGCTAATTTTACACTCTGGTTTTGGCTTGTATTCGAGCTTAAACCAAACCCAACCCAATGACCCATTTTAAACCAAACCCAAACTAAACTGAACCCAACCTAACAGTCAAATCATCATGAGCTTTACACTCGGACGTTGCTAATTTTATACTTTAGCCATAAAAAAATAAGAACATTATCACATAAAAGAATCAATAGATACCTTGATCCTTGGAAGCTCAAGTGTTTTAAAATTCAAAATGGAAGCTTCAATGGGGGCATCAAACCTATTTGACATTCTTTGACTCATCCGCTTTTGGCTTCATTAAATGTATTGTTTTTCACCCCATTCCCACGTCGTCACAATTCCTGTTTTTGCACAACGTTTATGTTCAGTCGTGACAGGTAATGAAATATGGAATACAAAAGTTTCTAACAGTAAATTAATCAGGAATAAAATAGCATCTGGTAAATGAGTTAAATGATCAATCTCAGAGTCGTATCTTAGAAGTATAGTATTTTAAACAATATATTACCCCTGAAATTGTTGTTATTTTACCCATTTATTTATCGTGTATGGGGCACACGGGTTATACAATATCTTTCACAGGCCAAATGATTTGAAAGTGTTGAATGCGTCAAAAGTCACCTGAAGTGTATTAACAAAACAATTCTTTTAGAATTAATAATATATAAATCATTTTGATCCAAACCCATTAACTTGTCAGACCCATCCATTGTATTACCTATAAAAGAGGATAATCACTACTAGCCTGAGCATGTGAACAGCCATTCGTTATCGATTTGTCAGGCCATGGGTCCATTTGATTTTCTTGTGTTATTCTGGTATTGTGTTGCATAAAACTGCTTAATATTAATCATTGAGACATTGAAACTTATCATCTGGTGATCCTATTAGCCACTAAATGAGAATAACTTATAGTAGTTTCATATAAGGGATTCAATACCTTTAATAATGCCTGACACACTGCCTCATTCTCAAAGTCTATCTTTCGCTCTCCTTCCACTTGTACTTCAGCTTGCCTTCGAGCATTCTTTGTTGCTTGCAATCGAGGATTACATCAGTCCTTTTATATGACAAAACCTTGATATGTTACACGTTACACATACTAATGACAAAAATTCAACACATAACTGTATAAACGCAAACATGCACATCCATTCAACGTGTCATTAAATTGCTTACCACCCTCAAGTTCCCTACAGTCCCGACAACACATTATGATTTTCTTATGTATGTGAGGTTTTTATAGAAGGCCTACACATAAGACTAACATTGAAAACCAACAAAATTAATTCTCACAGACTTACTAACTTTCATCAAACATCTCGTTCTAGCTAATTCATTTTCATATGTCACACATAAACCTATTGTGAACAAAAGAAAATAGGCCAAGCCAAGTGTAACAAAAAATGGTTATAGATTTTTTTAGAACTGAATACTTCATTAAAAATGTAGTGACTTTTAATATACGTAAAAGCATCATAACCCAATACACAACATGTAAAACATCACCAAAATACATATACTTGTTATAATGTATTAGTAATCTCCCTAGTTAGTTAATCAGATTCTTATATATGCGAGAAAATATGATGATATATGTGAATGAGTGTGTATTATTTTATTTCCTTACACATGCTTTTGTTGTTCAAACTCAATAACCACATCCAAATTTGTTTAATATTAATAGATTGTATCATAAACAAAATTGGTTGTTTAGTTTGGTTTAACTGCATGTGTGGTTCTGGATAGGGACTCCGGTATACTATACAAATATGTGAAGGCTTGGTAAGAATCCAACTCAAAACCGTAACTCACTATTTAAAATTCTAATTGTCATACCCCGTCAACGGCGGAAACACGGGAATGCGACGTCAAGATTCACATTGCACAATATACAAGATCATACCATAAATTTGTTTTCGAAAGTTTATTTACAAAAGTTTATAATTTTGCAACCTTGGAAAAAGTCAAACCGTTGCCCTTCAATAAACTCCCAAATGTACTCATCGTTGGTCCCAAATACTCCTCATTACCTTTGATAACAACACACCTAAAAATGATACTCGAAAATATCAACAATAATGTTGGTTAGCTTGTAGGTTTGACCTTAAACCCAGTTGTTGTGCCAATATCTCAAACGGTTGGAAAATTGTGTTATACGACAGTGAATGTATGCAGAACAATTAAGAACCTATAACTTAGCATCCCAGCTAATCATGTACCAAGACATAAAATAATTGTTCCACTAATTTCCAAAAATTCTGACAAAATGCTAAAAAGTACATACTTTCCACGCGCTTATCTAAACGTGGCCAAAAATCGTCCAATTTAAGTCTCTTTTTCACTTCCGTAACTGTTATAAATCCATTCATTCGTTTTAGTATCCAAATTATCAAAATTTTCTTTTATTGGTCTCGAAAGCCAAATGTTAACCCCTTTAAGTTCTATAAGTCCAACTTGCCTCTTTTAAATCTAATTTGAGTCCAAAGTCCACTTGCTAGTCATTAGGCCTTATGGCCTATTAAGGTTTTAAGTTTAGCTCGATAATTAAACAATGTTCATAAAGCCCAAAGTCCAATATTCATGTATATAAGTCCAACCCAAAACAAAAGCCCAATATCAATAGGTACATTAAGGCCCAATACTTAATGTTTATATAAAAGTCCAACGTAAACCGAATCTAATAAGCCGAAGCCCCTTAAGCCATAAGTCCAAAATATAAGTCGAAACCTAATAAGCTATAAACCCAATATATAAGCCAAAACAAATTAAACCATAAGTCAAGATAAGCTCAAACCAAATATGAGCCAAAAACTAATATAAGCTATACCCAAATAAGCCAAAGCTAAATAAGCTCAAAATCAATTTAGCTATAAGCTCAAAATATAAGCCGAACCAAAATAAGCTATAAGCTCAAACCAAATAAGCCATAAACCAAATAAGTAAAAACCAAATAAGCCAAAATTATATAAGTCGATATCAAAATAGGCAGTAAGCTCGAATACAAGCCAAAACCAATCATAAGCTCAAACTAATAAGCCATAAGCTCGAATAGGCTCTATATAAGCCAAAAAATCAAATAGGTCAAGCCCAACATTTCTTTTCCTCCTTTCTTTCTTTCACCGAGACCACAAGCCCAAAAGAAAACATATAAGTCCTAAATGAGCTTATTTTTAAGCAAATATAAAAAATAAGCCCTAAATAAGTATTTATCTCAAAGGTAAATTTACCACCACAACCAAAATATAAAAATGACCATTCCTTGTTTCTTCCTTTTTGTACCCGACGCAAGCAAACATCCCCTTAAATCATTTGTTTTGTTTTCAAATCTCGATTTTCACGACGATCAACTTATACAACTAGCATTAAGATACTATAAGAACCATAAAAGTACAACTTAAAACAAAATTTAGAAAACTTACAAATCTTGATGTTCTTGGTTCGGTTTTTGACGCGAAGAAATAAACCCAAATCATTTTCTACAACCCGTAACTATCTAACACAACCCACTATTGATTATTAACCCGTGTTGTTGCTAAATCTTCAAAAATTTATGTTTCTTGGTCCCTTTGGTTGCTCGTCCGAAATAGAGAGAAAGAAAGAGAGAGATGAAATTTTTTTGATTTAGGAAAACATGCAAAGTGAATGTTTCTAGTGGTGCTAAAACCTTATGTACAAACAATAAACCAACTAGCTAAAAATAAGTCTTTGTGTTCCCTCTCTTTGTCCCTTACTCGTCCAAGCATCCAAGGAGCTCGGGGGGTCTCATTTTTGTGTCGGGTTCTCTAAAAACTCAAATCTCGCTAAATTAAAATGTTACCCTAGTTTAGTTAGTATTTTTATTGCGTTTAAAATCACTTTTCCATTAACCTAGGTTATTTACATGACACTCTTTCAATTTAAATCCCTTCAAACATTCATTTAAAACGTTACCGGTCGCGTCAGGACCAAAAACATGATTTTTTAAAAGTGTTCCATCCTTCAAAAATACCACTTGACACTCTTGACTTGCCTAAAGTTTTCACTTTAACGACCGTTACAGTCTTTTACAGAATTTCACGAAAACGCCCGTTTTACTGACAACCTCCAAATCACACCGCAACGATTTACGTTTTATCCAATGTTTCACCAACTTATAAAATCTTTCATTAATTACGTCTATTCATTTCACCCAAAACTTTATAAAACACCTTTTCAAATTCACTGTCGTGCCGGTACGCGCTGCGTGACGATTTTTGCTAAACGCGAGATAACTTCCCAAAAAGCACTGGAAAACCACATAACCACTCCAAAACGGAAGGACGAATAAAAAATGATTCTCTTACGATACTTATGACTTTCCCATAACCTGGTTAAACCGTAACCGTTTTACGCAAAATAGTCGGCCAAAGTCAACTTCACAGCTTTCTGCCACTAAAGCTGACAAAATCAAAAGACTCTGATAGAAAATTACAATATTTTCAAATACTTAACCCTGGATAAGTTACCGGTTATCACAGTCTAACCCCCTTAAAGGAATTTTGCCCTCGAAATTCAACTCAAATCCTTGAGCACGACAACAATCGTCTTAAAATAATTCACAGTTTTCTCATCACAACACGGTTGGTTTTCTACCAACGAACTTAGTTCGCTACCAAAACAGTCTCTTCAAGCGGGGTTTCTCTCGATTCACCTAAGACTTAGCTCTAAGGTTCAATCTTGATGTTTTCCTTAGGATCCGACCCTATCCATCTCATGTAACACGGTATTCTTTCCTACCATCTTATTGGTCTACTAGTCCTCTATAGTCTTTTTGGTTACTCAATCTTGGTCGAGCCACCAGATATGATCTAGACCGCGACATCTCAAAAAACTATTACCACGTTTGACATCGTCAAAATCTCACAGCGGTTCTAACTTGCGTGATTGATACTACTAGGGTATATGTCTCACACAACACAACTCATATTCTACTCTCGCAAAATAGTCCATGGTTCACTTACCAACATCTTCTCAAACTCTCCCAAGCAAACCCTACTTGGTTGAGTGCTCTAGATTTCATTTTCCTAGGAAGGCTATGACATCATTTGAAATTTTTATCATTCCTTTTAAAGGAAGGTAGTTAGATCTTAAATTTATTTACTAACAACTTTATCGAGTCTCCCGTGACCTCACGGTGTTCTACTTAACTACTTAACCTTCTATCGTATTAGTAAAGTCGAGCAACTTGAATATGTTTCAAGTTCACGAATGACACATGGTAACCACACTCGCAAGCACTGGGCATACCTATCTATCCAAGATAAAATAAGAATACTACCATTCATTACTCTTTTAAAACTTTCGTACAAATCATCCTCCTACCCTAATAACTATGACTTCTACAAGAGTCAACTATCGACTGATACTAATAAGTTCATAACTATCATAAATTGACTACCTACTTAGATCCAACACTAACTGATGCTGCTCAGTTTAGTGTTATACCAGAATCCAAACCAGTCTCTACGCATCCTACTACCCTCTACGATCCCCCTCCTGCTCTAAAGCAGTCACACGACCTTTCATCTCCTAAGCTCATGCTACATAGCAGTCTGCTGCACTAACATATCATGGATCATCCTATGGTCATCATACCCTGCCCGTGACATATCTGCCATCAAAGTGTCAACATGTCCTGCCAATGCCTTTAATGCCAGCACGGACCTCCACAATGCTCCAAACATCACGGCAGTCCTCTCTTGCTCATGCTCTAGACTCCTAAACCTGTACCTCTGTAAGAAAATCTCAGCTCTAACCACTCCTGACCTAGTGTATAGCTCTCTCACATCCCTATCAATATCCGCAATCAAAGTAGGTGGTAGCGCATCCAAACGCTGAGTATGGTCCTGGAGTATGCTCCCGTGAAGTTCTAACTGCGCCCCTACCTCTATAAACTGATCCTCACCTACCGATATGGTGGCTGTCGAGGTAGCTACTAGCGAAGCTATGGGTGATGGAACTACAGGGGATGACGGTGAAACAAGCAAATAACCAGATGACCACTTAGGAGATAGCGGTGTCTGAACAGGTGCAACTAGTGGATAAACCTGAATATCGGTGTAGACTCTATCATCCTCGGGATCTACCCATGTAGTGGGTGTGGGCTATCTAAACACGGATACCCTATCTGCTCCTTGAAGTTTCTAAGGAAAAAATCTGGTGTCAATGATTTGGAGCGTTCGAAATCCTTGTAAACTATAGTCATGCAAAAAGAAGTTTGTAAAAGATTTGGTGTATCGACTACACGATTTTTCTATATGATCTAGGACCTTTACCCTCCAAGAAAACCAACCGATCGAACATGGCGGCGAAACGGATTTATTTTAAAAACCATCAACCGTAGAAAACCTCAAAATTTTTATACTTCATAAAGTTTGTAAGGAAACGTTTCAATTGCCAAAAATTTTGGCGAAAAGATTTTGAGTCATCCAAATTGGTATCATCTCTGAAACACCAACACAAGGGCGGGTACTGATACTACGGTTGACGTAAGGAACTCAACCTAAAGTTATCACTCTCTCATGAATCCTATTGTTGCATTCGTAGTCTTCTAAGCCTTAATGGTATGTCAGGACCTCAAATTGCAACTACTCTGATCAGTGAGTTGTTCTTAATGCACTAAGGATGAAAATCCAATTCCGTACATTTTAGAATGCGAGTCTATTGCATCTTTTCTAACCAAGATATGTAGGATGGGGAAGACATGACATGTAATAACCGTGACGTAATAGCATAGGGCAACAACTGAGCAGTTATGTACCCAAATCAATGTATAACGAAAGTATCCCAAAACAGTGTTCTCAAAATAGTTTATCCCCGAATAATATAACCAGAATAATATATCTAATATAGTGTATTCGACGTTAGCCGTCCGACAACTCAATGTCGGGACGCGTCCAAAATAAAAATCAATAGTATAGGCTTGCTTGTATATAAGCAATAGCAAAGTACGAGTATGCATGGCGACATATAGAGCGTTGCAAGGCAAGCATGTCAACCAAAGATTTACAAAACTCCCAAATCTCCCAAAACATAACAACTCACATTATCAAAACTCCCTAAACATAGATACCAACATAAGACTCTAAATTAGGTGTTCATAACCGTATATACATATATATATATATATATATATATATATATATATATATATATGTATATATATATATATATATATATATATATATATATATACATATATATATATATATATATATATATATATATATATATATCAAATATACCCAAGAGGTACGAACGGCAAACAAGCACCATCATGGCTCTACACAGAATAAGCACCTCAAAGCATCATACAATATCTCAACATATCTACTAAGGCTCTTAAGGCATCACGTAATACAACTAAGGCAGCATGGCAAACACTTAGCAATACAACTAAGGCAGCACGGCAAACACTTAGCAATCAACAATAATCTGAACCTCGATGCTCGCAAGCATTCTCATACCATATCACTATACAAAAGTACGTATTACCCAATACGTATGTTCGAGGTCAACTCATTTTCAGGTGGTCTCACTACTCATACATCCCCCTTCTTCCCCATCCAACATAACTGTAGAAAACTACCCCCATCATTTCATAGTCCTTCGTGAATTAAGCATAGTTGATTAGGCTATGCGTAATTCAGGGAAACCATGAATTACTCGAGCTAGTCAACTTTCATCATGTTCGAGGTTTTTACGAAAACTACAGTTTGGTTATAGTTTCATTTTTACAAAATTTCATTTTTATAAAAACTAGGATTCTTTATAACCTTGGCTCTGATTACCAATCTGTCACACCCCGTCAGTGGCAGAAACACAGGAATACGACGTCAAGATTCACATTGCACAAGATACAAGATCATACCATACATTTGTTTTTAAAAGTTTATATACAAAAGTTTACAATTTCGCAACCTTGGAAAAAGTCAAACCATGCCCTTCAATAAACTCCCAAATGTACTCATCGTTGATCCCAAATACTCCTCATTACCTTTGATAACAACACACCTGAAAATGATACTCGAAAACGTTAACAATAATGTTGGTCAGCTCGTAGGTTTGACCTTAAACCCAGTTAATGTGCCAATATCTCAAACGGTTAGACAATTGTGCTATATGAGAGTGAATGTATGCAGAACAATCAAGAACCCATGACTTAGCATCCCCGCTAATCATGTACCAAGACCTAGTATCCCCGCTAGTCTTATCACCAGCACGTACCAACGCTCTTAGGGTCGCAACCCCGATGACATACCACTCCTAAAGACTACTAGCTGGAGTATGTTTAGGGTGAAGAACCATAAAGAAAGATCACACAGCAAAGCGTACCAACACATATCATACACATAGCAGTCATAAGCACATTAATTATCCCCAAAACAAAACCACATTTTGTACAGTTCAAAACACATTTGAGTATCATTTTCCCACAACGAAAAAACAGTAAAAATGGAGCTACGAGAACTCACCTCAATAGCAACAGATAGCAACCACAAAAATAACATATACTCAACGATCCAAACAATCTCTACAATGCACCAACTAGCCTCTACAACGCACCAACTAGCCTCTATAACACACAACGGTACCCGGCTACGACCTAACATCCATTTTACCTTATTAACATTTTGTACAAAGTTATCTTATTGTACAAGAGTTCGTCCTTTACTCACACAAAATTCTTATTCTCTTCGCAAAACCCTTATCTTTATTTCCAAACCCTTATTCTTATTTCCAAACCCCTTTATCCAAATCAAAACATGGTTGTGTGGTAGGTGCAACACTGAGACCGAATACTTAAAGCATAGCCAATAACAAAAATGAAACAACCGACCAAACGGTCCAAGAGAAACTGACGAGAACTAAGCGGAAGTTTAAAGATCAAAATTAAACGAATAAATATTTTCGCAACGTTGAGGTATATATATATATATATATATATATATATATATATATATATATATATATATATATATATATATATATATATATATATATATTATATATATATTTAAATATATAAATATATGTAATAATAATAATAAAATAATAATATTTTATTATTTGCGTCTCCTTATCGGGCTTAACGAGGTAAGTATAAAACTTTATCATCTTTGCAAGTCCGTGTTTAATCGT
This sequence comes from Tanacetum coccineum, assembly GCA_026074375.1. NCBI lineage: Eukaryota > Viridiplantae > Streptophyta > Magnoliopsida > Asterales > Asteraceae > Tanacetum > Tanacetum coccineum. The sequence continues at coordinate 42,503 of BQNB010010571.1, read as the reverse complement.
TTACTCTTAACTCCTAATATTTACAAAAATCACTCTTTTTGTCCTTTAGTCGAGTTGACATAAAATAATTGTTCCACTAATTTCCAAAAATTTCGACAAAATGCCAAAAAGTACCTACTTTCCATGCGCTTATCCAAACGTGACCAAAAATCATCTAATTTAAGTCTCTTTTTCACTTTCGTAACTTTTATAAATCCATTCATTCATTTTAGTATCCAAATTATCCAAATTTTCTTTTATTGGGCCCGAAAGCCAAATGTTAACCCCTTTAACTTCTATAAGTCCAACTTGCCACTTTTAAATCCAATTTGAGTCCAAAGTCCACTTGCTAGTCATTGGGTCTTATGACCCATTAAGGTTTTAAGTTTAGCCCGATAATTATACAAGGTTCATAAAGCCCAAAGTCCAATATTCTTGTATACAAGTCCAACCCAAAACAAAAGCCCAATATAAATAGGTACATTAAGGCCCAATACTTAATGTGTGACACCCGTGATTTAATCAGGTTAGTGATGCCTTTAGAAATGGCTAAGAGTTCGTTTTGTGTGATTTCTTATGTGCTATGTGTTAAATATGCGTGCTAAGTGGTTTGAATAGGTGCATGATATCATTTTGAGGTGTATGATCATCTCATTTTGAGTGCGTTTGTGTTTGGTGATGAGTATTCCATTTGTTCACTTATAGTGATAATGGAAAAGAATGGCGTATTGCATGCAATGCTACGTCAATAGTTGGATGATTTTGTGTTAAGCGTTTATGAGAAATGTATCATGTTAGAATTAAGTGAAGTGAGTGAAATTTGGATATTTATAGTGGACTTTATAAATATAGAAAGTGAAATGTGAAATGAAAAGTTTTTTTATAAAGTTAAGTAAGTTACGTTTATGTAAAAAGGTTTACCTAAATTAGCTTAGAATTTTATGAAAATTTAAGGTAATGAAGATAATTAGTTAATTAATAATTAAATAAAAAATATATATATATAAAAATAGTAGGGATAAGGGGGGACGATCGGCTTGGGGTATTGGATAGGGATTAGGAAGCCCAAACTTGGTCAAACTCTAATACTTAAGGGATAAGGATACCTAGGACTATATATAGATAAACCTAGCTTATAATTATTTTCCTCAGCAAACCCTTGGTGTCAATTCTCCCTACCTAAGAAACAAGGAACCAAGAATCTTGATCAAGAAGTAACCAAGAATCGGTGTTAGAATCAAGAAATCAAGAGGTAAGTATGCTTAACTTGTTAGAATTATGCAATCATGTAACATGACTTTATGATGGATCTAGGGTTATTTTATAAATACAGATTAAATATGAACTTTAATGATGGTATGATGATTTGGGTTAGTTTAGGGTTATAATCATGCATGTTGCATGTTAAGGTTTACGTTAGAACATGATTTAGAGTTGAGCAGATTTTAGGTCTGTGTTCAACTGATGATATCTAGATGTTAGAAATGTGTTTTGATATAATTCAAGAGCCTAAATTATAGTTCAAAGAGTCTATTTTTCAAAAAATCTGGCCTCGAATGATTTTGAGTTCTGGAAGTTGGTTAAATGTTGGTTACAAGAAAAGTTGTTAAAACAGTGAATACGGCTCAGAATTAGGTCATGATTATGAGGGTAAAACCCTAACTTAATAGTGGAATTAGGGTTAGAAAATCAACAGTGGTTAAGTTCAATATGTATATAAACAAACCCTAGAAGGATAACCTCTGATTGTATGTCTAAGTATGGTAGTTAGGGCTATACATTTTAGTGTGCAATCATATCTGAATTGGGACAATTTTGAAGTTGGATTTTATTTGGGGTCGTTGACATGTATGTGCATTTGGGTAATCTACTAAGGTAGTTATTAACTCATAATATGAACTTAGGTGATTTTTGATATAATTTATGGAAGGTCAGCAAGTAAGGGTTTTAAGAGGGTAAAGTTACACTAAAATTCTGCACTTTTGAACAAATTGTAGTTAACTAGTGTAATGTGTTAATGAAGTGGTTAAGGTTAGGCATGGTGTCGGGGTGACCCATGATGGTTAATCAAACCCTTAGACATCCATCATATTTGTGTTACATGGACTAGAGCTTTTAGCTTGGTCACGTGTAACCGTGTTTATTTATTTGTATAGTTGCATGATAGGAATTGGAAGCTGCATTTTGAGCATTCGGGTGAGTTACATAGTCCCACATTTTACATTGTTTTAAACTTGGGATAGAAATGATGCAAGTGTTGAAATGAGTTTTAAATTGCTGTGATTATATGTTAGTGTAAACGCATGGACTATTATGTGACTGATATGCATTATCTGCTACATGTTTTGTGATGTGATATTGAGATGTTGCCTAGTCATGTGGATTACTTGCGGGTATCCATGGACTGAGCTAGAAGGAAAGAGATTTGGTTGTGTGATGTGATATTGAGATGTTGCCTAGTCAGGAGGGTTACTTGCGGGTATCTCCGGCCTGAGCTAGAGGGAAAAGTGATTTGGATTGATCCAAGAGCGATTGAGGTCATCTGCTTGGAGTTTGATTAATTGGATTTGGATTGAATTGCATGTTAGCTTGTATGTTAGTTAGCATAATTGTCATGCAAAAGTATTGTTTTATAATCACAGTAATTCGGTTAATGATTTTGGTAATGGATTGAATATGTGTGTCTGAAAACCTATGTTTCTCACCAACCATTGTGTTGACGTATAAGCATCATTTTCAGGTATTCAGCAAGATGAGGTAAGGTTAAGAAAAGTGGCTAGATGGACCGTAAGCAGCTGGCGAAGTTTAGTTATCTAGATTTCGTTATTTGTTTTGGATGATGAATGTTATTTGTTTTGCTTTGTTAGTAAGTATGAATATTTTCATGTCATGACATTGACGTGAACTGCCTTTATTTCAATGTCATACGCCTTTTGGAGTTTGTTGATGTGTTTGGGTATTTTCATAACACTGCGTGTCTATACCTTGTATATTTATGCATGTTTTAGTTTCTCTATATAGATGCCAATGTGTTGTGATGATTCCTTTTCTCGTCGCGCCTCGTGTTTTCGCCTTGGCGGGGTGTGACAAATTGGTATCAGAGCCTTTGGTTATAAAGAAGTAAGTGGTTAAGCCTAGACTATAACCTAGGGGTCCTTCATGTAGATACATTTAGGGCTTAAGTATTTTTTTTATAACTGCTATGCTTCCCCTCTATTTTGTGTAGCTTTTATATTTCCTATTTTGTTAAGTTATCGTCTTAGTTTTGTTGCCTACCCATAGCTGATTTAGTGCGTATTGCCTCGTTATTAGTTAGCTATGCCTTCCCATTTCCATAAGAAGTTCCGTTGGGGAACCGTCTTTGCAACCGGGCGTAGGAGTTTCATTAAGCCAGGGACAGGACTTAGGATGAAGAGAACAAATCATAGGACTCGAGTTCCAATTGGCCTTTACCCATGCCATATTGAAGAGAAGATGACCATAAAGGAGGTTAGGGGAGAGTCAGTCATGGAATAGAAGACAAAGGTGACAACCAAGGAGGGTATTGTCATCAAGTTTCCTAGAAAGTTTCATGGATACAAGTTAGCAACAAAAAAAGAAGTGAAGGAGAATGAAGGGCTAAAGGAAGTTTGGGAACAGATGGAGTATATGATATCAGACAGCGACTCAGATCTTGAATCCATAGCTAGTAGTTAACCTTAGGGCATCCTCTCGTCATCTATTTTAGGTTTATTTGTCAGTCTTTAGTCGGAACCATGTTTTAGGAATTGTTATTTTCGAAAATTGGATTTGGTGTTTTTTGAATATTGAATTAGTATTTTATGAAATAGATGGAGTTATAGTTGAAATTGTTCCTTATGTGTTGTTATGTGTTTAAATGAATCATATGTGAATGTTGTGTTAAACTAAGAAGTGTCGTCATAAGAGGAGTACGTTTGTGCTAGGGAGCCTCTATAATTATTATGTCAAGGATTCTAATTCTTATCTTAAGTCAAGGGGAAGCATTGAAGATTTTGTTTCATTCAGGGAGATGATTACATCTCAACTTCAGGGGAAGCTTTGGCTTTATGATGAAGTTCGTACGAGACTTTGTTTGTTTTGTCATCATCAAATAGGGGAAGATTGTTGGGATTCTAGATTTGATGAGACAAAATAAATATAAGAATGAAACAAAAGGACTAAAATTGTAATTACAGAAATCTTCAAGCTGGTGGAGAATATGAAGATAAAGATGAAGATTTCAGAAGATCTCCTTATAAAGATAAAGATACAGAAGATATTAGAAGATATTCTTAAATGTTTTAAATATATTGTTTGTTCTTATCTTCTGTTGTAAGCCTTGATATCTCTCTATATAAAGAGATTATCAGGCATATGGTTTAGATATCCATCCATAGAAAACTAGAGCTCTCCCAATGAGAGTCTAGATAGTTAGATAGCAAGTCGACTGATGAGAGTCGAATAGTACACCATAGTTAGTTGGTGTAGCCCCAAATTATAGTTGGGGTAATAGGGAAACGTTCAATAAAGAAAACCTTGTGATAACTTTGATTGTGTTCTTTATTATTCTGCTGCGTGTTATCAATCATTGTTATTGTTCATCCTAGATATATAAGATCTAATCAATCTTGAGCTATAAACGATCTTATCAATTGGTATCAGAGCAGGTTGCTCTTGATATCTAGGATTATTCAAGGTTTTCATTCGTATGTATTTTCTGTTTTTCGGTGTTTGGCGAAATCGGTGAAACTAGGGTTTTGAATGGAACCCTAATATAATAAAAATAGAAGGCGTCAAGGCTATTGTATGTTTGTTGCTGTGATGACGTTTGTGTTTGTGGTATGTTAATGGTTTGACGCAAGGGTTTTATGAAGTCAATTGACCAGCAGGTTGTGCAACAAACAAGGGTTTCGTGTTCATGGTTTGTAAACAGGAAGGTACAGCAGGGTTTCGTGATTAGTAGCTACAATATTCTTGGATGGAGAAGCAATCATGATGACGTTATGATCATTGAAGAAACCCTTATGCAAAAGGTCAGTTAAACAGCAGCTTGTGATGAGATAAGTTCTGAAAACCCTAAGTTGTAGGGTTTATATATTTATATGATGTTTATGATTAATACTGCTGCTAGTTGGGCTCGTATTCCATGTATATGTTGCTGGTATTGTTCAATAAAAAGAAGTTGATGGACGTGATTATATAGCTGCTATTGTGAACGTAGACAAAGAGATCTTCTATAAAAATAGAAGATATGACAGCACATGTATTTGTTTAATACTGTTTGAGCAAAAGTATGGTTAATACTGCTGTCATGTACTTAGTACTGCCCGATCTCATGTGTATTAGTACTGTCTTCATAAAGGTTCATGAATATGATGCCTATAATACATACATACATATGTTAAATGGGAGTGCATAAGTATTGTTTAGTCTCATGGATTCAAAGTAGCTGTTCATGCTTAAAAGAAAATGTTTGTGATGCTACTACTATAAGCACTGTTCGCACAATAAAGTTTAAACTACTCGTGCACATGGAATTTTATTACTACTCTTTGAGGTTAGTACTGCCAACTCATATATAGTGTTTAAAGGTTAAAACTTTTTGGTATATATGTTCGTGGACCTCAAGACACGAGAAGTTTTATGTTGGAAAAAAGATGAAACTATTCGTGCATAGTGCTGCCTTACAAAGAAAATTTTGTACTGCTATAAATAGTTTGGGATTTATATTGTTACTACTGTTTGGGCTCAAGCTATTGTTCGACCAAAAGTATTAATACTGTTGTTGTGTACTTGGGCTTAAGAAGAATTAATACTGTTGGGCTTTGATGTTAATACTGTTCGATGTTATTGGTGCTGCCAACAGAAGACTCAATACTGTTCGAACAGTGAACAGTAAGTGACAACAATATTGGTGAACAACAGGTAAAAGGTTGCGGGCTTAAAAGTATGGTGATGATGTATAAAGAATTCAAACGTGGGCTTATTGAAAAGTGTTTGTACTGTTAGTTGTATCCGAGAAGAGTTTATACTGCCAGAGTTGTCCGACAAAGTAGTTTGTACTGCTAGGCTTGTCCGATATCAGACAGTACTTGGTTTTTGGATGGATTTAGATCTCGGATAGATGCGTGTTCTTATCATATCTTAAAGTGGGTGTTACACTTTGAAGATAACTTGTCCGGGCTTAGAAATGATGTGACGAGGACTTGACAAATCTAGCAAAGGTGTGTGGTTTTTCTTATGGTGCTCAATGCTCACATTTGCTATCACTTTGGTTATGTGTCTCATAGAAGATGAGGATAATTGTCAAGACATTGTGGTCTCCTTATACATTGGTTTTGGGTATACGTTTGAAGTCACGTGGATAGTACAAGATATAAGACACACGTTTGGGTTGTTCTACTTCAGCATCAAGTTCGTTATACTTACTTTTCTTAATTAGTAATCATTACATAGAGCCTACAGAATTAAAGTCTTCATACTTAATACTGCCAAGACAGAGTTGTATTGCCAAGCATAATTTAGTACTCAGTTTTGGATGCACATGAAGAGGTTTGCGGGGCTGTTAAATTCAGGTTCTTCCCTTGTCTCTATTATGTCCCATCTTTTGCCTATTGCCAAGCGGAAGTCTTTAAAGAGCACTATTGGAAGGCTTGTTGTAGCGGCTGTTACATATTTCATTTGGCAAGAGCGTAATAGAAGATTGTTCAAGAAGGATCGGCTAAGGAGGTCATTGGTTGTATTATGGCTTTCGTTTGATTAAAGTTGTTGTCTTGTCATTTCAAGAAGTCTAGAGATGGAGTTATGTTTGCTCACCTTTGGGAGCTCCCTTCCACTTGTTTTAAGTAGCTATGTTTGGTTGTTTATGTTTAATTAGATGGTACTTTCCTATTGGTGCCATTGGTTATGTAATTGTTAGGTAGTTCTCATATGGCATGTCATATGATTTTTGGCTGTTCAAGCGTGTTGCTTGAGGTTAATGTGACATTTCAGTCACATTCCATTGTACTTAACTGAATTTTTTAGTGTAATATAATTTACCGAGGTCATTCCCCTTTACCCAAAAAAAAATTTAGTACTCAGTTTATAACTAACAGTATTAACTGAGTTAATACTGCCAGTACTAATCAGTTAGTACTGCTAGTATAAACTTAGTACTGCTAAAGCAAATTTAGTACTGCCAGTACTAACTTAATACTGCTGAAAGACTGAAGTTAATGCTGATTGAGAAGTTACAAAGGAAAGTATTAAATACTTAGTCATTGTATTTAATACATTTGACTACATATTATGGAAAGCATTAAAAGCATTAATGTATAATACTTAGGAAAGTATTAATTGTATTGTAATCCCATTAGGACTCCTTAGTGTATAAAAGGAGGGCCTAGGGTGTAGTCTTAGATATACAATTCTCTCACATACATCATATCAGTTAGAGATCAATCATAATTGTATTCATAGCTTCAAGGTTGTAAACCCTAGTACTAAGTCAGAGTACTCGTATTATTATCATTAATAATATTAAAGCGTTTTGTTACATCTTGTGTTCATTCTTTCATATTCACTGTTTTATTCAAAATTCTTCTAGGTATTAAAGAGTATATTCCGCATACTCTTTAATATTCAACACAAAGTTTCTATAAGTGTTATTTTGGATTGTTGGGAATTAAAGTCTTCATACTTAATACTGCCAAGACAGAGTTTGTACTTCCAAGCATAATTTAGTACTCAGTTTATAACTAAAAGTATTAAATGAGTTAATACTGCCAGTACTAATCAGTTAGTACTGCTAGTAAAAACTTAGTACTGCTAGAGCAAAGTTAGTAATGCCAGTACTAACTTAATACTACTGAAAGACTGAAGTTAATGCTGATTGAGAAGTTTAAATGCTGATGTGAAGATTATGACTCAAGATTAATGCTGATTGAGAAGTTACAAAAGAAAGTATTAAATACTTAGTCATTGTATTAAATACTTAGTCATTGTATTTAATACATTTGACTACATATTATAGAAAGCATTAAAAGCATTAATTTATAATACTTAGGAAAGTATTAATTGTATTGTAAGCCCATTAGGACTCCTTAGTGTATAAAAGGAGGACCTAGGGTGTAGTCTTAGATATACAATTCTCTCACATACATCATATCAGTTAGAGATCAATCATAATTGTATTCATAGCTTCAAGGTTGTAAACCCTAGTACTAAGTCAGAGTACTCGTATTATTATCATTGATAATATTGAAGCGTTTTGGTACATCTTGTGTTCGTTCTTTCATATTCACTGTTTTATTCAAAATTCTTCTAGGTATTAAAGAGTAGATTCCGCATACTCTTTAATATTCAACACAAAGTTTCTATCAGTGTTATTTTTTATTTATCCAAGGTAACATATTCTTTATACAAGCTAAAGAATCGATCAAGAAGGGATCTACAAGTGGTATCAGAGCGGGTTGAAGCTTTGATCTAGAAGAAACTATCAAGAAGAATCCTTTACTCATAAGGAAGAGATGGCTCATATGGTTCTTTCAGACTCTAAGGTAAAAACTTGTTCAAAAACATGTCTTAAAAACCATGAAACTCTTAAAACTCAGTATGATAAGTTAAGAATAGAGCATAATAAAACTGAGTTTGATCTGGCAAATTATAAAAGAGCCTTATCCTCTGTAGAAGAACAACTTACCTTCTACAAACAGAATGAGGTCATATTTACTGATAAAATAGCTGTACTAAAAAGTAATGCCTCATTCAATGAAGCAGAGATTATTACTCTTAAGACAATTATAGAGAAACTTAAGAAAGAAAAAGAGGATAATCTGCTTAAAATTAACAACTATGATAATGCCACTAAGAGTTTAGATAAAGTGATAGGAAGTCAACTGATAGATAACAATAAAAAGGGTTTGGGGTACAATGTTGTTCCACCCCCACCTACAGGCTTATTTGCACCTCCTACCATTGATTTGTCTTACTCTGGCATTGAGAAGTTTAAGGAGCCTGAATTTAAAGACTATGGAGTTAGGGTTGATAAGAATGTGTCTGAGAATTCCTCAACTGAGATTAAGAAAACTATAGATGCCCCAATTATTGAGGATTGGGTGTCAGATGATGAGGAACATGATCTGTCTAAGCCTAAGTCTGAAAAGAAAACTGTTATTCCAACTGTTAAAAAGATAGAATTTGTTAAAGCTACACAAGATGATAAAACAGTTAGGAATACAGTTAAATATGCAGAGATGTATAGATCACAAAGGCCTAGGGGAAATTAAAGGAACTGGAATAATCAGAAGTCCCAACAGCTAGGAAGTGACTTTGTAATGATCAAGAAAGACTGCTATGCATGTGGAAGTTTTGATCACCTCTAGTATACATGTAAACAAAAGAGACAGCTAAATGGTCAAAGGGAGGAAAAACCAGTGTGGAACAATGCAAGAAGGGTGAACCATTAAAATTCTCCAAGCATTACTCAACCCAATCCAAAAAGACACATGGTTCCAAGAAAAATCTTAACTAGGTCTTGCCTAATTTTACTTAATACTGCCAGACAAAGTTATCTTAATGTTGTTTGTTGCTGTTGCTCAAGACAAGTTAATATTGCTAGACCAAAGGCAGTGGTTAATGCTGTTAGTACGAATCGGGTTAATGTTGTTAAAGCATCAGCATGTTGGGTTTGGAGACCTGTCAAACCTAATAGTGCATCAATCACTTTGAAGAGATATGATTATGTTAATGCAAGAGGAAGATCTAGGTCTGTAATGGCTTGGGTTCCCAAGAAGGTATGATTTTCTTATGTGTAGGGCAACCTAGAGACAGAATTAGAAGATTTAGTAAGGTTAAACAGCCCTGAAGACAAAAAGGTAACAAGAGCAAGAAAGACTTGGTTATAAAGCAGCTGTGAAATTGCATGATCAATTTAATGATGAAAAGAGAGCAGGAGCAGAATTGACTCAACAAAATGACAGTCACAGTACAAGAAGTAATGAAGTGTTTGATTACATAGATAAAGCTTTTATCCAGAAACTTAAAGATTCAGAAGATGAACATCAAGTTTAGGGGAGGATTGTTGGGAATTAAAGTCTTCATACTTAATACTGCCAAGACAAAGTTTGTACTACCAAGCATAATTTAGTACTCAGTTTATAACTAACAGTATTAACTAAGTTAATACTGCCAGTACTAATCAGTTAGTACTGCTAGTATAAACTTAGTACTGATAGAGGAAAGTTAGTACTGTCAGTACTAACTTAATACTACTAAAAGACTGAAGTTAATGCTGATTGAGAAGTTTAAATGCTGATGTGAAGATTATGACTCAAGATTAATGCTGATTGAGAAGTTACAAAGGAAAGTATTAAATACTTAGTCATTGTATTTAATACATTTGACTACATATTATGGAAAGCATTAAAAGCATTAATGCATAATACTTAGGAAAGTATTAATTGTATTATAAGCCCATTAGGACTCCTTAGTGTATAAAAGGAGGACCTAGGGTGTAGTCTTAGATATACAATTCTCTCACATACATCATATCAGTTAGAGATCAATCACAATTTTATTAATAGCTTCAAGGTTGTAAACCCTAGTACTAAGTCAGAGTACTCGTATTATTATCATTAATTATATTGAAGCGTTTTGTTACATCTTGTGTTCGTTCTTTCATATTCACTGTTTTATTCAAAATTCTTCTAGGTATTAAAGAGTAGATTCCGCATACTCTTTAATATTCAACACAAAGTTTCTATCAGTGTTATTTTGGATTTATCCAAGGTAACATATTCTTTATACAAGCTAAAGAATAGATCAAGAAGGGGTCTATAATATATATATATATATATATATATATATATATATATATATATATGTGTGTGTGTGTGTGTGTGTGTGTTATTATGGAAGTATAAGATCGAGACTTGTCTTTTCCCGTATAATGTATATTATTCCTTTCCTTTTATAGAAACATGGTTCGAGTTACGTGTCAAAACCCAACCCCAGAATCGAGCCCAGAACTGAATCCTGACATTGCTACAATAATCGCGCAGTAATTGCAAAATATCATTCCTCAGATCGTCATTCAAGTGACTACTAATGTGAACAATGCGACTGGAGGAAATGGAAATGGTGGGAACGATAGATGATCCTACAAGACTTTCACTACTTGTAACCCTAAGGAGTTTGATGGAAAGGGTAGTGCAGTAGCACTCACCTGTTGGATAGAAAAGATGGAGTCGGTGTTTGATAACAGTGGTTGTACTGCGAATCAGAGAGTGAAGTATGCTGCTAGTTGTTTTGTGAACACAGCTTTGACCTGGTGGAACACACAAGTCCAAGCGAGAGGTCGTGAAGCAGCAATTGGTATGAGTTGGAATGATTTTAGGGCGTTGCTTATGGAAGAGTTCTGTCCAAGCAATGAGATAGAGAAGCTGGAGAATGAGTTTTGGTACCTCATGATGGTAGGAGCCAATCATGTCGCTTACACTGACAGGTTTCATGAACTGGCCAAACTAGTTCCTCACATGGTTACTCCTGAATCTTCGCAAATCAAGAGGTACATCAATAGGTTGGCACCTCAAATCCGTGGTATGCTTTGGGCGACCCAGCCAACTACCATTCAGAGTGCTATCTTGAAGGCTGGAATACTTACTGACGAGGTTGTCCGTTGTGGGACATTGACTAAGGGAAATAATAAGAGGAAAGAGATGGAGGAATCAAGTAAGCAAGGGAGTACATGGAAGGATAATAAGAAATCTAAGACTGGATCGGGTTTGTGGCGACAGTTCCTCCCAGGAATGACAATGTGAGCCCATACCCTAAGTGTGCTAGATGTTATACTTTCCACCCAGAGAATGCATCTTGTAAACTGTGTTATAACTGCCAGAAACCAGGTCATTATGCGAGACAGTGTTGGGCACCGATTAGGCAAGTGGCGCTTGTGAATGCGGTAAGGATGGGCCAGAATCAGATGGCATGCTATGAATGTGGGAGTCTAGACCATTTTTGCAATGATTGCCCCAAATGGAAACAAGCGAATGGACAAGCAAGGAACCCTTTGGCTTTGGAGGGAAGCAGGAACACCCGAAACAATGGGAATCAAGCGAGAGGAAGGGCATTTAATGGGAATGCAGTAGAGGCTTTGCAGGATCCCAAAGTTATGACGGGTACATTTTCTTTAAACAATCAATTTGCTACTGCTCTTTTTTATTCTGGAGCTGATTTTAGTTTTATTTCTACTAAGTTTGCGCCTTTGCTAAATGTGGAACCTTGTACTGTAAACCCTGGTTATGTGATAGAAATAGATGATGGTAAGAGTGTAGAAGTTAATAAGGTTATTTGTGATTACAAACTAGAACTCCAAAATTCCTTGTTCACTATAGATTTGATACCGTTGGGACATGGAAGTATTGATGTGATTGTGGGTATGGATTGGTTGTCCAAGAATGAGGCTGTTATAGTGTGTCATGAGAAATTAGTAGAGATACCCATAAAACAGGGTGGGATACTTCGAGTTTACGAGGAACGTACTTTGGGAGCCGCCAAATCCCTAATGAACGCTAAGATAGATGAACCTAGGATAAGTGATATACCCGTGGTGCGACACTTTACTGATGTGTTTCTGGAAGACTTGTTGGGGCTACCACCGCATCAACAAGTTGAGTTCCGTATAGACTTAGTTCCTGGAGCGATGCCGGTCGCGAAGTCTCCTTATCGTTTGGCACCCTTAGAAATGTAAGAATTCTCCAGGAAACTTTAAGAGTTGCAAGACAAGGGTTTCATACGACCTGCCATTCGCCGTGGGGAGCATCGATATTATTCATGAAGAAGAAGGATGGATCATTTCATATGTGTATCGACTATAGGGAGCTGAACAAAATAACTATTAAAAACCGTTATGCACTCCATAGGATTGATGACTTATTTGATCAGCTGCAAGGATCGTGTTATTTCTCTAAGATAGATCTTCGGTCAGGATATCATCACCTACGTGTGCATGAAGATGACATTCCAAAGACCGCATTTCGAATGAGGTATGGACATTTTGAGTTTACGGTTATGCCATTTGGGTTGACCAATGCACCAGCAGTCTTTATGGACTTGATGAATCGGGTGTGCAAACCGTATCTAGATAAGTTTGTCATTGTCTTCATTGATGACTTTTTGATCTACTCAAAGACGAAGGAAGAGCATGAAGTTCACTTGAAGTTGGTGTTGGAGTTACTGAGAAAGGAGAAGCTGTATGCGAAGTTTTCCAAGTGCGAGTTTCGGCTACAGGAAGTGCATTTCCTTGGACACGTGGTCAACCACAGTGGTATTCATGTGGACCCAAGTAAAATAGAGGCGGTGAAAAATTGGAAAGCTCCTACAACGCCGTCAGAAGTTCAATCGTTTTTGGGATTAGCTGGCTATTATAGGCGTTTCATCGCGAATTTCTCCAAGATTGCTAAATCCCTTACTTCGCTAACTCAGAAAAACCAAAAGTATGAGTGGGGCGAAAAAGAGGAAGAAGCATTTCAGACCATGAAGAATAATATGTGTGATGCTCCTATCTTGTCGTTACCAGACGAAATTGAAGATTTTATAGTTTACTACGATGCATCGAATCAAGGACTAGGTGGTGTGCTCGTGCAAATAGGCAAGGTAATCACCTATGGATTGAGACAACTGAAGATTCACGAGAAGAATTATACAATACATGACCTAGAGTTGGGAGCTGTCGTGTTTGCTCTTAAGACTTGGAGGCATTACTTGTATGGCACGAAGAGTGTCATCTACACGGACCACAAGAGCCTTAAGCATATTTTCGACCAAAAGGGGTTAAATATGCGCCAAAGGAGGTAGATCAAGCTGTTTAGTGATTATGAGTGTGAGATTCGCTACCAATCTGGTAAGGGAAATGTGGTGGCTGATGCGTTAAGTAGGAAGGAACGGGGGAAACCTAGACATGTCCAAGCTATGGCTATGACCATTCAGTCTGGAGTGAAAGAGATGATAGTGGCAACCTAAAGTGAGGCATTCAAACAGGAGAACGTTCTTGCAGAAAGGCTACATGGTTTAGATCAACAGATGGAAAGAAAGGAAGACATAAGTTTGAATTTTATAGATAGGATATGGGTTCCCTTAGTAGGAGATATGAGAATGGTAATTTTGAACAAAGCCTATAAGTCTAGGTACTCTGTGCATCCTGGAGCGGATAAGATGTACCATGACCTTCGTGATATGTATTGGTGGCCAGGAATGAAGAGATATATTGCTATCTATGTTAGTAAGTGTTTGACTTGTGCAAAAGTGAAAGCTGAGCATCAAAGACCTTCGGGTTTAATGCAACAACCTGAGATACCGGAGTGTAAGTGGGATAATATCACTATAGATCTTATTACCATGTTACCTAGGTCAAGAAGTGGGCATGACGCAATATGGGTAATAGTCGACAAACTTACCAAATCGGCTCATTTCCTAGCAATTAATGAGGATTTTAATACAGAGAAGTTAGCAAGATTATATATTCATGTAATTGTGGCACATCATGGAGTGCTCGTGTCGATTATTTCAGATCGAGATGGGCGAGTTATTTCGCACTTTTGGCAAATGGTACAGAAAGCGTTAGGAACAAGATTAGACTTGAGTACTACTTATCATCCTCAGACGAATGGACAAAGTGAGCGTATAATTCAGACCTTGGAAGATATGTTAAGGGCGTGCGTTATAGATTTTGGTGGTAGTTAGGATGTCCATCTACCATTAGCTAAGTTTTCCTACAACAACAGTTATCATTCGAGCATTCGGTGTTATCCGTTTGAGGCCTTGTATGGTAGGAAGTGTAGGTCGCCTGTGTTATGGGCAGAGATTAGAGAGAGTAGTGTGATTGGACCTGAGTTAGTACTAGAGATGAAAGATAAGGTGGTATTGATAAAGGAAAAGCTCAAAGCGGCGAGAGATCGTCAAAAGCGCTATGCGGATAAGAGACGTAAACTGTTAGAGTTTGAGGTGGGTGATCGGGTATTATTAAAGGTGTCACCTTGGAAGGGCGTAGTGTGTTTTGGAAAGAAGGGTAAGTTAGTACCAAGATATGTATGACCGTTTAAGATCCTTGAAATGATTGGCCTTGTAGATTATAAGTTGAGGTTACCTGAGGAGTTGAGTAGTGTGTATGACACCTTTCATGTGTCAAACCTGAAGAAGTGTCTGGCAGATGCTAATTTGCATGTGCCATTGGATAAGATAAAGGTCGACAAGACACTTCGTTTTGTTGAGGAACATATAGAGATTATGGATCTAGAAATTAAGAAGTTAAAATGTAAGAAGATAGCACTAGTAAAACTTAGATGGAATTCGAAACGTGAACCTGAGTTTACTTGGGAACACGAAGATCAGATGAGGATTAAGTATCCATAGTTGTTCGTGGACCGAGTTGTTAAGCCTGCTAGTTAAATCTCGGGACGAGATTTCCTCAAGGAGGGGATACTGTGACACCCGTGATTTAATCAACTTAGTGATGCCTTTAGAAATGGCTAAGAGTTCATTTTGTGTGATTTCTTGTGTGCTATGTCTTAAATATATGTGCTAAGTGGTTTGAATAGGTGCATGATATTATTTTGAGGTGTATGATCATCTCATTTTGAGTGTGTTTGTGTTTGGTGATGAGTATTCCATTTGTTCACTTATAGTGATAATGGAAAAGAATGGCGTATTGCATGCAATGCTACGCCAATAGTTAGATGATTTTGTGTTAAGCGTTTATGAGAAATGTATCATGTTGGAATTAAGTGAAGTGAGTGAAATTTGGATATTTATAGTGGACTTTCTAAATATAGAAAGTAAAATGTGAAATGAAAAGTTATTTTTAGAAAGTTAAGTAAGTTGCGTTTATGTAAAAAGGTTTACCCAAATTAGCTTAGGTTTTTATGAAAACTTAAGATAATGAAGATAATTAGTTAATTAATAATTAAATAAAAAATATATATATAAAAATAGTAGGGATAGGGGGGGCAATCGGCTAGGGGTACTGGGTAAGGAATAGGAAGGCCCAAACATTGGTCAAATCTAATACTTAAAGGGGATAAGGATTCCTAGGTATATATATAGTTCAACATAGCTTCATAATTATTTTCCCCGTCTCCCTTTGTGCCTGCGATTTCAGCCCCAAAACCCTAAGGAGTGCCAAATTTTTTGTGTGATCCAAGAACCCTCAAGAATTGTTGTTTAGGTGCTAGCATTCAAGGTAAGTATGTTCATCTTAACAAGTTTATGATATTCATGTAAATCAATGTTATGATGGATTCGAGGGTTTTATAAAAATCGAGATTATATATGAACTTTAATGAAGGTATAATTATTAGGGGTAGTTTAGAGTTATGATCATGCATGTTGTATGTTAGGGTTTGCGTTAGAACATGATTTAGAGTTGAGCAGAATTTAGGGCTGTGTTCAACTGATGATATCTAGATGTTAAAAACGTGTTTTTATATGATTCAAGTGCTTAAATTATAGTTCAAAGAGTCTATTTTCCAGAAAGTCCAGCCTAGAATGATTTAGAGTTCTGGAAGTTGGTTAAATATTGGTAACAAGAAAAGTTGTCAAAACAGTAAATACATGTCAGAATTAGGTCATGTTTAGGAGGGTAAAACCCTAACTTAAAAGTGGAATTAAGGTTAGCCAATCTACAATGATTAAGTTCTATATGTACATAAAGAAACCCTAGAAGTATAGCTTCTGATTGTGTGTCTAAGTAGGGTAATTAGGGCCATACAATTTAGTATGCAATCAGATCCGAATTGGGACAGTTTTGAAGTTGGATTTTATTTGGGATAGTTACACATGTAATAGGAGCTTGGGAATCACACGGTAGTTAGTAAATTCATAAATGAACTTAGATGATTTTTGGTATAATTTATGAAGTTCAGCAAGTAAGGTTATTAAGAGAGTAAAGACACACTAAAATTCTGCATTTTTGAATCAATTATAGTTATCTAGTGTAATGGGTTAATAAGATGGTTAAGTTCGGGCATGGTGTCGAGATGACCCATGATGGTTAATAAAACCCTTATACATCCATCATATGTGTCTTACATAGACTAGAGCTTTTAGCTTGGTCGCGTGTAACCGTGTTTATTTATTTGTATAGTTGCGTGATATGAATTGGAAGCTGCGTTTTGAGCATTCACGTGAGTTAAATAGTCCAACTTTTTACATTGTTTTAAACTTGGGATGGAAATGATGCAAGTGTTGAAATGAGTTTTAAATTGCTGTGATTATGTGTTAGTGTAAATGCATGGACTATTATGTGACTGATATGCGTTATGTGCTACATGTTTTGTGATGTGATATTGAGATGTTGCCTAGTCATGTAGATTACTTGCGGGTATCCATGACCTGAGCTAGAAAGAAAGAGATTTGGTTGTGTGATGTAATATTGAGATGTTTCCTTGCGGGTATCTCCGGCCTGAGCTAGAGGGAAAAAGGATTTGGATTGATCCAAGAGCGATTGAGGTAGTCTGCTTAGAGTTTGATTAATTGGATTTGGATTGAATTGCATGTTAGCTTGTATGTTAGTTAGCATAATTATCATGCGAAAGTATTGTTTTATAATCATAGTAATTTGGTTAATGATTTTGGTAATGGATTGAATATGTATGTCTAAAAACCTATGTTTCTCACCAACCATTGTGTTAACATATAAGCATCATTTTCAAGTATTCAGCAAGAGGAGGTTAGGGTTAAGAAAAGTGGCTAGATGGACCGTAGGCAGCTGGAAATGTTTAGTTATCTAGATTTCGTTATTTGTTTTAGATGATGAATGTAATTTGTTTTGCTTTGTTAGGAAATATGAATATTTTCATGTCATGACATTGGCGTGAACTGCCTTTATTTCAAGGAAGGTGATATGCACACCACACAAAGTGATGTGCACACCACAAAATTACGTGTGTAATGCATATGGTACAACACCACATATGCATTTTTATGGTGTGCACATCACTTTGTGTGGTGTGCATATCAACTCCCTTATTTCAATGTCAGACGCCTTTTGGATTTTGTTGATGTGTTTGGGTATTTTCATGACACTGCGTATCTATACCTTGTATTTTTATGCATGTTTTAGTTTCTCTATATAGACGCCAATGTGTTGTGATGATTCCCTTTCTCATCGCGCCTTGCGTTTCCACCTTGGCGGGGTGTGACAAAATGTTTATATAAAAAGTTCAACGTAAACAGAGTCCAATAAGCCGAATTCAAATGGGCCGAAGCCCCTTAAGCCATAAGTCCAAAATATAAGTCAAAACCCAATAAGCTATAAACCCAATATATAAGCTGAAACAAATTAAACCATAAGTCAAGATAAGCTCGATCCAAATATGAGCCAAAAACCAATGTAAGCTATACCCAAATAAGCCAAAGCTAAATAAGCTCAAAATCAATTAAGCTATAAGATCAAAATATAAGCCGAACCAAAATAAGCTATAAGCTCGAACCAAATAAGCCAAAATTATATAAGCTAAAATCAATATAGGCTATAAGCTCGAATATAAGCAAAAAACAATCATAAGCTCAAACTAATAAGCCATAAGCTCTAATAAGCTCTATATAAGCCAAAAAATCAAATGGGCCAAGCCCAACATTTCTTTTCCTCCTTTCTTTCTTTTGTCGAGACCACAAGCCCAAAAGAAAACAAATAAGCCCTAAATGAGCTTATTTTTAAGAAAGTTTGGAAATAAGCCCCAAATAAGCATTTATCTCAAAGGTAAATTTACCACCATAACCAACATATAAAAATGACAATTCCTTGTTTCTTCCTTTTTGTACCCGACGCAAGCAAACACCCCCTTAAATCATTTATTTTGTTTTCAGATTTTGATTTTCACGACGATCAACTTATACAAGTAGCACTAAGACACTATAAGAACCATAAAAGTACAACTTAAAACAAAATTTAGAAAACTTGCAAATCTTGATGTTCTTGGTTCGGTTTTTGACGCGAAGAAATAAATCCAAATCATTTTCTACAACCCGTAACTATCTAACACCAACCCACTATTGAATATTAACCCGTGTTCTTGCTAAATCTTTAAAAATTTATGTTTCTTAGTCCCTTTGGTTGCTCGTCCAAAATAAAGAGAAAGACAAAGAGAGATGATTTTTTTTTTGATTTAGGAAAACATGCAAAGTGAATGTTTCTAGTGGTGCCAAAACCTTATGTACAAACAATAAACCAACTAGCTAAAAATAAGCCTTTGTGTTCCTTCTCTTTGTCCCTTACTCGTCCAAGCATCCAAGGAGCTCGGGGGGTCTCGTTTTTGTGTCGGGTTCTCTAAAAACTCAAATCTCGCTAAATTAAAATGTTACCTGGGTTTAGTTAGTATTTTTATTGCATTTAAAATCACTTTTCCATTAACCTAGGTTATTTACATGACACTCTTTCAATTTAAATCTTTTCAAAAATTCATTTAAAACATTACTGGTCGCGTCAGGACCAAAAATACGAATTTTTGTTTAAACTCAACCGAACCTTTCCCATCATTTTTAAAAGTGTTCCATCCTTCAAAAATACCACTTGACACTCTTGACTTGCCCAAAATTTTAACTTTAACGACCGTTATAGTCTTTTACCGAATTTCACGAAAACGCCCATTGTACTGACAACCTCCAAATCACATCACAACGATTTACGTTTTATCAAACGTTTCACCAACTTATAAAATCTTTCATTAATTACGTCTATTCATTTTACCCAAAACTTTATAAAACACCTTTTAAAATTCACTATCGTGCTAGTACGCGTTGTGTGACGGTTTTTGCTAAACGCAAGATAACTTCCCGGAAAGCACTGAAAAACCACATAACCACTTTAAAACGGAAGGACGAATCAAAAGTGATTCTCTTACGATACTTATAAATTTCCCACAACCCGGTTAAATCGTAATTGTTTTACGCAAAATAGTTGACCGAAGTCAACTTCACAGCTTTCTGCCACTAAAGCTGACAAAATCAAAAGACTCTGATAGAAAATTACAATATTTTATAATACTTAAACTTGGACAAGTTACCGGTTATCACACTAATTTTATACAATGCCTGCCCAAATATGTTTCTGGCTCCAATGGTTGTTACCTATTTGGTTCAGTTCCACCCATTCGTTTCATGAAATGACTAACTTGGACGTTTCCTGACCAGCCCGTACATTTTGCAACCTTAAATACTTATACGAATACATATTATATGTATTCTTAATCTGCTTCTTGAAATCAAGTGTGAGTTTTGAAATGTACGACGAAGAGCCTTTCAAATCGTAAAACTAATATAATAAGTGTCTTTTGAAGTGACAACAATGTTTATGTTCATCAGGATCAATGTTAAATACATATTATATTTAGACTTTTAGTCAATGATGTGATTTATGAAATATACCCGATCAAAGCCTACTTACCAGTGATGGAGTAAACGGTTGGCACAACACCCTCAACAATTTGTGAACCTGTCATTGAAGACCTTAGCCAAAGGATCCAAGCAGTTGGTTATGTAGCATGCGTCCAATGACACCACGCCAACACAACAGGCTGGGATTTTCATAGATAATTAAAATTTAATTAGTGACAAATATGAAACATATATTTTCAACTTACACTCTCTAAACATGATGAAATAGAGCTATCTCTTTCTTTGTTATACAGTGCAAGGTATGATACTCCATAAGAATCATGAACCTGCAAAAATTAAATAAAAAGCTCATTCAGTTAGATTAACTAATAAGCCATTTGTACCTGATTCAACGCAGTAGCAATAGTAGTCCAATGTTGAGGTTGTGTTGGAGTTGGACACTAATTGTCATGGAAGGTGGCAGTTCTCTCATTATCCATAATACAAAATCCGAATATACCGATGAGCCTGCAGAAACATGTCATGAGTCCAAAACATAAGTAGTAGTTAGATGATTATAAATTATATTAAACTTTAATTCATAATCACCAATCATACATCTTGACATGTTGTTACAATAGAATTTGATTCATAGCTTTAAATAACAAAAACTTCTAAATTATATTTTTTTATATATTAATTAGTTGTAATAATTATTAAATTTAAAAGATATAAAAGTGAATTTTGTTTAAAGAATCTGGCACCTGAATAATTTCCCATCTTCTTCCGTATCCTACTCCTTGATCATCCTCAAATCTTGAGTTGTTCTTGAATGTTCAGAGGTTATTGATGAATGGATTATGTGTGTTTTCTTAAGATCTAAAATGTTATAATTGTGAAATTATTTATCAGAAACCAAAGGATACATAACATCTTAACATTAAGACTCTACACATAATTGCAGGAACAATTGATATTCTGAGAATTAAACATGGGTGTTACCGACATTTATTTACACAACCCAAGAAGTTTTCGTGGATGGCTTTAAACCATTAAGACTCCCCCATAAATGATGGGGACTAAATCTTTTATAATATATAGATGTTGACAATAAAATCCTAGAGGTTAACTTACTATATGGATTGATTTAGACACCTTTTGGATTGAAACAAATAGTGTTGTTACATGGACTATTTTGGACAGGTCTAAACATCTAACTTGTATGGGTAATAAATCATTATTAGAAACATTTCAATGGCTAAAATATGGTTGATGACATCAAATAACGTCACTTTTATAACATTATTTATCCCATATTTCTTACCTATTTTGTATAATTATTGCACAAATTGGTACTTAATTGTTTATATTTGATATTTGCAGTAATTATGAAGTAATTGGTGAAGTTATGCTAAAAGGCATGCATTTTGAAGCTTAAACAAAGAAATATGACGAGTACTATTCTGACAACCTATACGCCGTATCCATCAAGGAAGATACGACGTATTTGTGCCTACACTTCACAAGAAACCACAAAGAATTGAAGAGCTATACGTCGTATCCAGAAGACTCAATACGCCATATCCAAGATCGAGTATTGGAAGGTTATGGAAGATATTAAACGTGGTCCTTACTCCTAGAAACCCCTAATATGCCGTATTGACCTCAACCAATACGGCGTATCAACGAATTTCCTGACACTATAAAAACAAATCCCTAAACACGAGTTTAGGGTGTGCTTAAACATATTTTCGAAACCCTAACCATAAAAGTCAATTTCCAAAAGCCAAGAAGAGCAAAGAAGGTCTCGCAACGTGCTTAATTCCATAGGAAACACCTTGTAATCATCTATACTCTAATAATCGTTTAATTTTTGGTATCATTCGTTTAACTCGGTTAGGTTACCTTGGTTGATTCGTTTATTCTGTTTGTATTCGATACAATGGTTATTGGCTAATACCTTTAGGTATTAGCCATGTTATGAAGATTTAATGTTTGGTTTGTTTATCTCGATTGCTTAATTTATCATTGTTTGTTGATTATATTTATCAATTTATACTCGCTTATGTGATTATGTATGCGACCTATCAATCAATTAGATCTAGTTGTGCCGACCAAGTAGACTAGATTAACCAGGATAGCTCTCCATATATCGATTTATATATCTAGAATCATAGGATCACAAATAATGACCTATCCTTACCATTGGTTTAGTGAACAAGTTGGGCTAGCAGATGACCTGGGATCAACAAATGATGTTCTGATTCCCTTGGTAAGGACTTAGATAGTGTACTACTAGTATATAAGAAGCTTTTAAACAGTAAGTTAGAAAAGTCTCATTGAGCTAGGGTTTAATAAGATCACCATTATTAATCTCATAAGATAATTATAATCAGCATAGATTGCTTTATGCGGATGTGTTTAATTACGACAGAATTAGCGTGTCTAAGCTTTAGAAATAAGTACCGCCTAAATCTAAGAATGATATATCCCTTCGAGATAAAATAATCATTGCACCAATAAGCAAGCCTTCATTATATTTGATTAATCATGGTTAATATAGTTTCTTTAAAATAGGCTTGACCCCCCCCGCATCTCTATCTACTGACTTATCTCTTGTGTGTGTTACGTGACTAAAGAGTAGATTAATTACCACCAATACCCTGCCATCGACGTCGGAATAAACCCCCCCCCCCCCCCTTAAACCTTAGAATTAGGATTAACTTAGATTAGAACTAACATAGACAACTAATATACTAGTAGACTTAGGAATTAACGCTCTCGCTCTTAGTGATCAACACCCTACTTACCAACAAAGCTACAACTGATCGGGTCCACTTCCCGTCAGTATTGTTTTTAGGTAAACTCGGAAAAATATGAATGTAAAACTTGATAATAAATATTACCTAGCACAACGTCACATTAATGGAATGTGACTAGTTTAATATGTTAATAAAGATTTTCTAGAATCCCTAAGTCAAACTCTCAATAAAAAGTGCTCAGCTTGATAGAATACAAAAAGTGGCCAGATTTGGGTAAAAACTAAAGTATTACTATTTTAGGTAAGTTAAAGCCATGGGGAGACTTTGAAAACAATTATGGACTCACTAGACACCTTGTATTATGATGTGTGAAAAGGGATTTAACCAAAAGTAACTTTTACTTGGTCAATCATAAGCTTGAAGTGATTGAAAACCGAGAAATTCTATGATTTTATATGAAACGTTAAAAGCGAACTTTGGAAAATAAAAAGTAAATGTAAGACCTATCTAATAAACATTTATAACATCTGATCATATCGTTTAGGATCTAATTAGGTATATTTATTTACCTTAGGTCTTGGGTAGAAGGGTGCACGTTCGTTTAGGTTGCCTACTTATTGTGATTTGCCAAAAAGCCATCATATTGCCCTAACTTGTGAGGTGAGTTTCTCATATCTCCTCTTTTACATGTTTTTAAATATTTTGGGGTGGAAAGCATGATTTGTTCACCTAAATTTCCATGTTAGTACTTTACGTACTTAAACTATTAGAACTTTGAAACATACTTCAACTTATTCAACTTTTGAGCGTATTGGATTTTAGAAGCGTACTTGAAACTGTAATATGTTTGAAACTATGAAACTTGGTATGTATGTTGTTTGATTCTTGAGGACGAATCACACTACTTTTAGCTCACGGATCTCACTAAATCGGGGTGAGACGTTAGTACTTACGGATAGCGCTATTAGGATTTTGCCACTCCTCACTCCCAGAATCGGAGTGCATAGTACTAGTATTTGAGGCTAGTGTTATTATTGCAACACTACTAGAATCTGAATCTTGTTGTTAAGTGTAGAGTTGCTACACTTGAGGGAAATTGAATCTGTACGGCTGAATGCGTTTAAGTAATGGCTTGCATAAACTCTATAGCATACATATATTGATTTGTGTCACGTTACTTTAAGTAACGGGGTTGTCTTTGGAGATTTGATATAAAGTGTCATGTTACTTAAGGTAACGAGAACTGTCTTTGGATAGTTGAGTTATTTTTGGATTCTCGACATGTTTTGGCAACTTAGATATTGATTCGGAAAACAATTATTGGACATAAACTCTTTTAAAAACTATATTTTGTGTACATATTCCTGTGAGCTCACCAACTATTTTTAATAGTTGACAATTTTTATCATGCTTTTTAGCTGTCCTTCCTAAAGTGGAAACTTAGTGCATCACATGTAGACATTTTTATAAATGTCATGGTCTTTAGAAAACTCGCATCTTTTGGAAATGTTGTGTTCGAACGAAAAAAAACCTATGATGTATCATGTACTTTTAAACTTGTGTTCGGGATTATTGTAATTTGGATAATTCATATTTTAATGTAATGATGTATGGTGTTTTTATCTATCATCTTTTGTGATGTTTATTAATATAACGCACCTCGCGTTTCTACTTTAGCGGGATGTGACAGATTGGTATCAGATCCTAAGGCTATAGAGAACGCTGATTTTCAAAATAAAAACCAAAACTATTACCAAAATGATTTTCTTTTTCTAAAAACACCAAACATGAAACGAGTTGACTAGTTCGAGCGGTTGCATCATTGATGTGTTGTCGTTGTATGGTATATTTAAGAGGATTCAAGTTTTAAATTTATATTTTGCCGATTAAACCAAAAACAACACTTTAACGGGGAGTGTCCCGATCGGTATTAGTTTCGTGGTAAGTAGGGTGTCGAACACTTGAAGCGAGTTTAAATCTATCAAATTAATTAATATCTTGGTTATCTAATCTATGTTAATTCTATTTTATTCTAAACCTATGTTAAACCTATGTCAGTCTAAATCATAATTCTAACGGGAAAAGGAGGGTTTTTAGCCTGAGAGACTGGCACGGTTTGGTTGGTGTCTATAATCAATTCAAGGCACTTTAACCCACGCAAGCTAATTAACAAAAGATGAAAGAGCGGTCGAACCTTATATAAGAAAAATGTATTAACCATTATTAATCCGATTAGAACGTTGGTTTGTTTATTTAGTGCAATGATTTCTTCTCTTGAGGTGGCATATCATTTGTAAGACTAAGGTGTTACATCATTCTAAGACCTAGACACAATAATTTTGTCACAATTAAAGCATCCGCATAAAGCATCCTTATTTGCTGATTATAATCTATCTTTGGGAATAAAGCAATGGTGATCTTGTTAAACCCTAGCTCATAGAGACTTTACCCACTTACCGCTTAATGGCAATTTATACACTAGTAGTCCACTTGTTCAACTATCCAATGGAATCAGAACGTTACTTGTTGAATTATCTAGGTCACCTGCTAGTCAACACGATCAATAAACCATTAGCAATATCCAATTAACTAGTTAAGCCCGAAGCGTATCCTAGACACAGACTTAGAAGGACAATATTTGTATAACTATGATTCTAGATGTATAGATTACTATATGGAGAGCTATCCTGGACTCTAGATCTGCTTGGTCCGCTTCACTAGATCCAGTTGAATGATAGGTCGCATACAAAAGCGCGTAAACAAGTATAAATTAATAAACATAAACAAGCACTCAACGATAAATCAAGAAATCAAGATAAACAAATACCAAACATTCAGATCTTCATAATAATGGCTAATACCCGAAGGTATTAGCCTTCAAAGGTCATAATAAATACAAGATTAATTATTTAGCCAAGGTAAACTAACCGAGTTAACGAATGATACCAAAAACTAAACGATTACTAATGTATACGGAATTACACGTTGTCTCCTATGGAATTGGTAGCGTTGCTCGACCTCTTTTGCTCTTTTTCTCTTATGAAAATCGACTTTTGTGGTTTAGGTATTGAGAATATGATTTAGCACACTTAAAACTCGTTTTTGAGTTTTCTATTTATAAGGTCTAGAAGTCAGTTGGATACGGCGTATCCAAGTGTTGGATACGGCGTATTAGGGATTTCTTGGAGTAGGGACCACGCTTGATATTTTCCAGAATATTATATTGATTCCATATCTTATATAAAGCGTATTGATTCTCTCTGGATATAGCGTATTGATCTTTATTCTTGTAACACTCCCAAATTGGGTCGCAGCGGAATATGGGTCCGGGGCGTGTTACTTCATAGATCAACAACACAAGATATATATAGAACGACTAAAAAGTCGTTTGAAAACGATACATTGGATTTAACAAAGTAATTGTTACATAAGCCCGAAGCTTAACTTGTTCACTTGATCAAATACAAAGATTTTCAGCCCATAACAGATAACAAAATGAAATGCGACAAAATCTTTAATGCAAGACATCCAAATCAAAACCACCAATGTATCCATCGCACCTTGTGCTTATTGATCCCCTGAAAAACATTGCTTTAAAACGTCAACAATAATGTTGGTGAATTCATAGGTTTGATAAATCATATATTGTAGGACCACAAGATTTCCCAAGTGTATGATAATGCAACAGATGCAGATATCATATAAATGTAATTACGTTGCTCTAAGCTCATGACACTGAAGCTTGACGTGTATGAATACCAAATTAATGGCCTACATTGCCCGTGGTGATGTTCTAACCCGCAACATCCTATATTCGACATGGTATACGTTCGTTTCACTAGTGATAGCTAATCACCCGAACGGGGTTGTCAAACCCAATAGATCTATTAATAACATTCGCGCTCACAATCCCGCAATTGACAGTTCATGATAATGGGCTCAGATATGGGTTATCGCTACTTAGGCAACACGTAATCATAACATGAAACTTAACCACTTGTGTCCAATTGTAAAGCATTGCATGTTTTTCACCCCAAAAACTTTGTAAAAACAAAAGCATGTAGAAACGTGGGGCTATGAACTCACCTTGAGTGAGTAATGCCAAGTGTATCACAATTAACGCGCCACGCGAATTGATCAAATGCAACCTAATTAAATTAAGGTCGTATAAGTACCGAGTACTTTAATCAATAACATTGAATATAATCCTATAGTTGTTACATCGTACTATCGTTCGGGCTATCATAATTAAAGAGGTCATGACATGACGTACGAGGAGTTAGGACACTTTAAATCGTAAATCCAACAACTCGTCGATACGCCATCCGAAGAGGCCTCATTATGAAACTCCCTAGTAATATAGTACTTTGATAACCACATAATATTCTATATAGCTCAATCACCAACTAATGGTTTTGGTAAAATTGTGTTTAATAAGTTAAAACGTTTATAATTACCGTTTTAGTAAAACTGGCGTAACTTTCGCGTTTTAAGCCACGATCTCGTGTTTCCTTATGCCCATCTTTTCGTATTAAGACGGTTATCGATATTGACATTTTCATAAATTTGTCCTCCCGAAGAACAGTAAGCTTTGTACTGTTCCTAAACAGACGGTGTATTTATATAATTTGTATATGTTAACGTACAACCCGAAATTTCGTATTTTTTTATTCGTTATAGCTCCGTTTTTAACGATTCTTTCGAGGACGTTCTCGTATTTGAAAGTTCTATAATTTTAGGAGGTTTACAAAAATATAACTTTCTGTCATGAATAGTAACTTTTATAAAAATAGTTTTATAAAAGTATTAATTGTCGTAAACTCGCGAAATTCATAACTCGTTCGTTATTAATTGAAAATTTTCGATTCTTATCATTTTGGAATCCTAAAAATATGTGTTATTTGTTAAAAATATCAACACTTGCTGTTTAGAGTTTTTATAAAAATGTTTTTATAAAAATTCCTTTACGACTCCGTTTATTAACGTATAACTCGTTTTTAACGTAACTTTTTCGTTATTAATCCGTTTAACAAGATTCTTACCTTTTCGGAATCGTCGTGAAATGTATTATCTTATAAAAATATAAAATGGAGATGTAAAAATTCGGATCTTGGACAGAATGTTTGCTTGAGCTTGTTGAATCCATTTTTAACCTTTTCTTTATACTTTACCATTTTTGTATTTTACCACAAGTCTCATATATCATATATATTATAAATAATACATATATTAAGTGTCCATTGTCCATAGTAGTCCTCATATGTCCAAAGCTCGAAGTTACACATGTTAACAAATCCATTAACACACTTTAAAACCATAACTTTACTTAAGTAACCTTAATTTAACTAGTTTCTCCATAATCATTTTATACATACCCAGTGAGTACCAAGTGTATTTCTTGTCGCAAGGTAAACTTTATTTTAGTGTTCAAGTAACATTAATATGAGTCCATAATTAATCTTAACTTGTCTTATGTATTTCTTTAACTTAAAAACATATTATTGAAACTAAGGAAAACCCTAATTAATACATAATCATTTCATTTTAACACAAGAGTGTAAATCACTTGTGTGAACCATTTTAAACATATGTCAACAACATCATAGGATATATAAATGTGTACATGATGATAACAAAAATAAACTTCTCTCTTTACATGTTAATGATCCTAAATGGTGATTTAAGCTAAATAGAATAATCATATGCATAAAAATGAAAATTATAAGAACATAAAGAGTTCAAGTGGACCTTAAGATGTGTGATGATGATGATGATCAAGTGCTAAACCCTTGTTTAGCCACAAAATCCAAGCTTACACAAAGAAACCCTAGCTTTCCTTAATAGAAACCCTAACTTCCTTTTTCTTGATTAATACTTGAAAAAGGTTAGCCAATGCTTGGGATCACCTTAGAATACCTTAGAATGGATGTGTATAGAAGTGTATGGGTTGTAGAAAATTTTGTATGGGTTTGGTTTGGTCTTGGTTTTGAGCCGTGAGCTCTAGGGAACCAAATGAGGGTTTTTGTTTGATTTTTACTAAGTGTTGGTGTTGTATGAGTTCTCTTACTAGATACTTGCATGTATATAAGAGGTCTTGGTCATAAAGTATGCAATAGTGGTCAAATAACACAATGAGGGTTTCAAGGGATGTTGTTTTGTGTCTTGAGTCAAAGTAACAAAGCATGGGGCCAAGTATTAATGAACAAGTTAAGTAATTTTGACCAATTTGCTAGAAAATGACTCATTTTTCTTATATCATTGGTGTTGTACCATGGGAAATGAGGGGGGGAGGGTTTCTAGAAGACTTTGCTAAGTAATACATTATATTGCATCATTTACTAAAGTTATAACTTGAAACTTTTATTTAAAAGTTGCCAACTTGCATGCATTTGTGTATAATATATTTCCTAGTGTACAAAATGACTAGCAACATTTACTTGAGTAAAGTTTAAAAAACTTTTGGTATTGGGTATAATCGAGGGTATTTGTTGAAGCGTAGATAAATTTTCATGCTTCCGGTTATTCTTAAACGTACATTTATCGCGAAACGTATTTAACTTACGTAACCAATAAAATAAATGACCAACGACCATAATTATTATCAAAATAATTATATAACACATGACTGATGTAAACGTTTGATGATTTAATGCCCGTTTACATTAAACGCTAATTTTTGGCGTACGCGATTTAACCTAACGTTTACAATTTCAAGCAAACATGTACAATACAAAGGTACATTGCGGATTTGTTGACGTCGTCCATGACTTTAAAACACAGGGTGTTATAATGTCACTTTTCTTTTGCTTATTACAAAGTTTTTTTTCAGATTTCATAAAAAGTTGTAGTTTTAAAAAGTGCTTATTTTCAGTTGGTTTTTAAGATTTTCAAAAAGGTTTTCAAAAAAAATGGTTTGTAAAAAAGAGGGGTCACAGGGGTCGAACATGTGACCTCCCCCTTTTCATACCAATGCATTTAACACGCACACTCACAACCATCTGCCCTTGGGTCTTTTCCATTTATTATTTGTCTTAATTAATATATAAAGTCATTTAGCCAGTTTAGCCTAGCAGATTATTATAGCTTATTTCCTGCTTATTTCATTAAGCTGTATTCACCATTTTATTTTTTCTAGATTAAGCATTGTCCAAAGTACTTTCTATGAATTTTTTAGAATTTTCCCAGTTACGTTAGTATTTTTAATTAATTTTTTAGATTAAATCAGTTTTTAATTCATAATAAATAAAATAAAAGTCAAAAAAATATAATTCTTTTTTCTAAAATTATTTTTAGTCATTTAGGATTTATAAAAAATGAAAAAACATTTGTAGGGTTAAAATTTGATTTAGTTGCTTAATCGTCGCGTTTTTAAATTTCCGTTAACGTTTTCGTGTTTTATTTTTAATTGTCTTAATTGTTGCTTTCCTTTACATGTTTTTGCATTTATATTTGTAGAAATAGGAAAACAAATCAAAATCTTTAAACCATTCAAACACGCGATCACGAACTTAAACTCGATTTTCAATTCACGCCTCGTCGGGAAACGACCCGGGAAGGTTTTTTTGGATTTTGCTTTGGATAAAAGTAATTTCCTTCTTAAAGCCTCACGGAATTCTTATCTCTTATTATTGATTGATAATTTGTTATATATATATATATTACTTATATATTATATGTATAGCTAAAAACTCGAATCAATTTTTGGCTCCGTTTCCGGGGAGGTGTGTGCGATTATCAAGTTTACGTTTGAAGATTAGTGTTTGAAGACCCTTCCCCGTGAAGTTATCGCTTTCATTTGTGAATATTTTCAAGTAATCAAAAATACCAAAAAAATCGAAAAGCCAACAAAATCAACCGTTGTGTCACTTGTGAATTCGGCTCACCTTTGATTAATAAAACAACAATAGAGGGTATAAGGAGGATGACCTACTACCCCTTCAATCCCGAAAGGGAAAGGTTTTTAAACGCTTCGCGCTTACTGCTGTCCTCACTTTTCTGTGCGTTTTCTAAAGAGCTACCTTAGCAACTTGTTCGATATCGTTACCAAAAATGTTTTTTTCTTATGTATTTTGCTATAAATAATCTTCTCTATCCTCTTATTTGTTTAATTCTTATCTTCTTTACCCTCTTATTTGTTTAATTCTTCGACATGTCTTCGTATAACCAGCCCCAGTACGAGACGTATTCTTCTGAGTTTTGTGGAAACAATGCTGCAATATGGCATTAGTCCACCTAATTCCCTGTTTGTCCTACACAGGACCCGGTATTTCAATCAAACTTTGATAAATTTTTCACAAACTTCACCAAGTCTTCCACAATATCTTTGTTGTACCCGTTTTGGGGGTCCTCATAAGACTTTTCAATGTGATCAATTGATCTTCGATGAGCCTTATTGTGAAAACTACGGGGGACCTCATATGAGTTTTCAGTGTCAACCAATGAATCAAAATTTCTATAATTCTAATTCTTCTAGTTTTGACCAATTTCAACCGCCACAGTATCCCGTCAGTTTTCAACCTCGTGAGCAAAGTATCCAAGAATTTTTTGTAAAGCACGCTCAAGAAATGATAACTATGGTGCAATCCGCTATGAAAATAGCGATTCAACAACATGAGCAGGCAGTTCAGATAAAGCAGGAGGAGCAGGTAGCTTTTACTCCATATTGGAATTTTCCTATTATTGACGATGATGATGATGAATACATTATTCAATATAGGGAATATCTAGAGAGATCGTCTAAAGCAATCACACCCGACTTATCAACCGAGGAGCCCGATTACTCTCTAAGTATGGGGGACGAGCATCTTAGCACTATTTTAGAAACGGAATCGGACAAATTAATAAAGTCTAGTGTTGAGAACCTTGTCCCAATCCCAAGAGAGTTCGAGGGTATTTTCGATAATATCTGTGATGTGCCTTCTCGTGATAAAAAACACTTTGATGACGAGTCTGATCTTATGAAATCTTTGCTTAATCGTGACACTCCGATTGTTTATTCTCCTAAGATCGACTCTCTTCTCGAGGAGTTCGCCGGTGAACTCGCTCCTATCAATCCAATTACATCGGGAATTCATAAAGCTGATTTTGATCCAAAAGAAGATATTCGTCTTGATGACCAAATGTTTTATGATTATACTTCGAGTGATGACGATTCTTTTGAGGACATCGATTATGTTGAGGCATCACCTCCCGGTTCTGAGCTCATCAGCATAGAAGAGGTGGAGGATGATATTCTTCGTGCCAAATTATCGAATATCTATCTTCTTATTGCTAAGATCGAATTGTTAAATGACAACCCCACTCCATATTTTCTCTCTCATTCTGATAATTCTTTACCTGAATTCGAGACTTTTAGCAATCATACGGAAGAGACGAGGAGTGGCAGTACCACTACTCATGTTGAAAATTCTCTTCTCGAGTATGATTCGTTTCATTTTGAGATTGAGTCCGATCTGGGTGAGTTGTCCAGAGCTGTTATGGAGA
Source organism: Tanacetum coccineum (assembly GCA_026074375.1). Taxonomy (NCBI): domain Eukaryota; kingdom Viridiplantae; phylum Streptophyta; class Magnoliopsida; order Asterales; family Asteraceae; genus Tanacetum; species Tanacetum coccineum. The sequence goes on along the minus strand of BQNB010010571.1, from coordinate 9,930 downwards.
CTATTGATGAGATCGATGCTTTTCTTGATATCGATGTTTCTATGGATTTGGAGGACGGTTATCATGACTCAGAGGGAGACATTATCTATCTTGAGAGTTTGCTTATAAACAATACTATCCCTAATCTCTCCCCCGAGGTGTTTTTCGATCATGAACAAAAGTGATTAAAGGATGATCCTAACAATTTGATAAGTATGGTCAAAGTTTTTGATCCCGGGATTCCAGAGAAATTTTTCTCTCCAACATATATGAGATTATCCTTTGAGGATCGCCATTATCTTTCTTTCACATATGTTATCCGAATCTTTCTTTCTTATTTCACCTATCCGGTTGAATTTCCTTTTCCTTTCTCCTTCGGGAGTGAGGACACCATTTTTGACCCCGACATCTCCGCTTATAGTTTCTATTCATTAGAGCCGGTGGCATGCGAGAATCTGATGACAATTTTTCCATTAATCTGTTTCTGCCCCAAGGACAAAGGAATTCGGGGAGAGTCATGTAACACCCCTATTTTTACATATAGCAGCGGAAGCTAATCTAGGGTATTACTTCATAGTACAACAGTCATAATCATAGAAAATGACTCAAAAGAGACGTTGTTCAAAAGATACGTTATCATTCATTTAAAATCAGAGTTTTACAAAGGCAGGTCCCAAAATCTAGTTATATACAATGTGAATGATAACAAGTTTTAGCCATCTTCAAATCCATGCCACTCCATGCCATAAGTTGCTCAATTACCTAAGATAAACATGCTAAAAAGTCAACACAATGGTTGAGTGAAATTCATAGGTTTGAAATGTAATAGTTGAATACAAGTCATCATAAGTAATTGTTATAAAAGCAGTGTCATAGTAATGCGTCATAGTATGGTATTAGGTTACGTTGTTATACACCTGTTATTGGTAATAATTGCAACGAATACAATTATCATGGGAAAATGGTATTATGTTATTGTTATTGTTATGGTCATGGTCTCGTCTAAGCTCATTGCACACAAACTGACTAGTGTATATATATATACCCAAAATTGTGGTATATATATATAGAGATAATGACCCTTGGTGTAGGTAATTGCCATATACCTATGAAATTCAAATATAGTGTGTTTAGTTACCTATCCGGTTAACACAAACAGGATTCGTTGATATTAAAAGCGATTATTAGGAGGGGGGCTACTACCCAAATAGATATGTTTAGGGTTTAGGGTTTAGGGTTTAGGGTTTAGGGTTTAGGGTTTATGGTTTAGGGTTTGGAGAACAGTATTATCATGGAGAACAGTATTATCATGGAGAACAGTATTATTACTTTAAACTCATGAATCACATAAAGAGATATTAAAGAGATGTTAGGGGATATTACCCAAAGAGATATTAGGAGATATTACCCAAAGAGATATTAAAGAGATATTGGGGGATATTACCCAAAGAGATATTAAAGAGATATTGGGGGATATTACCCAAAAAGATATGCACTTAGGCAATAATATATCAAGATAGCATATAGTTTAGAAAACACTTGCATTCATGATGTACAGCAGGTATCACAGGTTTATAAAGTATGTGAGGTTATGAACTCATTAAGTCTTTGAAAAGTAATCACATTGTTATGAGTATATAAAAGAGTTTGTAACAAGCATGTATCCCCCTCGCGGGTTTATAAAACATTCAAATGACTGAAAAGCGAGGCTATGAACTCACTAAGTCTTTGAAAAGTAATCACATTGTTATGGGTATATAAAATATTTTGTAACAAGCATGTATCCCCCTTGCGGGTTTATAAAACATGTAAAATAAGTAAAGGCGAGGTTATGAACTTCATTAAGTCTTTGAAAAGTAATCACATTGTTATAAGATAAATGAGTATGTAAAAGAGTTTGTAACAAGCATGTATCCCCCTTGCGGGTTTATAAAACATGTAAATAAGTAAAGGCGAGGTTATGAACTTCACCTGATAGGTAGATGTAATAATTATTCTGAAATGAAAGTTGACGACCTTATCACAATCTTAACCGGGGATGGTTGATATAGTAAAATGATAGTAAACAGCCACGTCACATAACCTAAGTAAATATGTTGAGTCTTGG
>BQNB010010570.1:61349-83659 GCA_026074375.1 Tanacetum coccineum | reverse complement strand
AACAATCAGAAACAACAACCAACAATAAACAATAATTTTTTGACTAACAAAAGTCAATTATAGTCACGAAAATCATCAAACCACAAAATGATGCAAGGGGGAAATTCAAGCACTAAGGAGGCAGCATTAATTCATTCTCATCCTATCCCAGCAAATAAAACCTCATCGCAACTACTAATAAAGGTTTAGATGATAAAGCTAGATGAACTCACTGATTTAGATCGATTCAGAGAGGTTTGGGTAACCATGTTCTAGATTTAATACGTTTATAAGGTAGAAATCATAAAACAAGACGTACCTTGGCAATTATAAACACGGAAATAAAAAATCAATGAAAGTCTCAAGGTAGCGAGTTGCGAGAGAGGTTTTAGAGAGAAAAGTTTGACTGAGTTTTTGAAAGTTTGACCAATGATAACTCGCTGACACCTTAAATACAATTACAAGATTCACATATTGGCAGTTTTGGTCCCTACACGTTCAAAGTCCATTACATTGTGGTTTAATGTATTAATAAGGTTCATACAAGTTTCAGATTTGTCACACATAGTCCTTGTAATTTCATAAGCCTAGGAAACATTTAGCAAATTGCACATAAGTCCCTATACTCACAAATTATTGACAAATTTGGCCTTTTGAGTTAAAAATAAATTTAACTCCTCTTCAAGATGTAACCCCGTTAAATACAACAACCTTTTATTAATTAATTATTTGGTGAATTAAAATGCCCGTTAGAAGTCATAAATTTGAAACACACTCTCCCTCTCAAATAATGACCCGTTTTCTATTTAAAGAGTTGTAGTCGTTGATTGAGTGTCAAATTTTGAAAACTTCTGGTTCGATTGATTTTCAAACAACATTTTCCACCGAGTGAAACACAAATAATTTTCTGAAGATTCATAGATGGAAAATTATTTGGATAAAAAGAAGACCTCTCTTCTTTATCAAGAAATAATGCACTGAAACGTATATTAGATCGAGGGTACACGGATATGAAGTAATCCATGCCCGGGAGAACTTAATCACCCATTTTCAGGAACAGCCGTCTTTTTGCAGTCTGAAATAACTACAAGCCATAGAGACATGTTTTGAAAAGTTTGAACTTCCGTTCGAGCTTAATTTAAAAACCCGTGTCATTATTGAATGACATTTCTAGGTCCGTAAATGTTATCGATAACCGAAAGACATGTCTTGAACAACTATTTTTGGTATTTTCTATTTTCTGATTTTTATGGTTTTTATAGGTTTTATATTTTTGTATTTTGTTTTTGTGTTTAATTATATACATATATACATAGGATATAGGAAGACTATCCTTTACCCCTCTTCTCCTTCCTGAAGACGTTTAAGGGTTTCCGAAGTCATACTCTTCATACCAAGTCGCAGGAGTAGAAATTCGAACCGCTCCCTAGATAATGCTTTGGTGAATATGTCCGCGATCTGATAATCCGTCGTCACGAAGTACAACTCAACTACGCCTTTCTCAACTTGCTCTCGAATAAAATGGTGTCGTATGTCAATGTTCTTGGATCGGGAGTGTTGTACATTATTGCAGCAGAGAGCAATGGCACTGTGATTGTCACAATACAGGAAAATCTTATTGAAGACAAAGTCGTAGTCTGTAAGCTGTGATCTCATCCAAAGTATCTGAGCACAACATCCAGACATGCCAATGTATTCAACCTCTGTAGTTGAGATCGCAGTGCTCTTTTATTTCTTTGATGACCAGCTGACTAATTTATCTCCAAGGAACTGAGCACTTTTGGACGTACTTCTTCGTGTGTCTTGACAACCTGCATGGTCCGCATCTGCATAGGCCGTCAGTGCCATAGCGGTGTCTTTCGGATACCAAAGACCCTAATTAATGGTTCCTCTGAGATACTGAAAGACCCGTTTAAGAGCTTCAAGGTGCTTTTTGGTAGGCGATGCCTAATACCTAGCATACATGCATACAGCGAATATAATGTCGGGTCTGCTGGCAGTGAGATACATTAGGGAGCCGACCATACTACGAAAGCGAGTCTGGTTAACAGGAATCCCTAAGGGGTCCTCGTCCAGTTTAAGTCGATCCACCATGGGTGTATCAACAGAGTCACACGAATCCATCCTAAATTTCTTTAATATTTCAAGAGCAAATTTTGATTGATTAATAAAAATATCTCCGGGATTTTGAGAAACTTGTAATCCTAGAAAAAAGACATTTGTCCCATCATTGACATTTGAAATTTAGAACTCATCTCATTGGAAAATATGTCACATGCTTTAGGGTCTATCGAGGCAAATATAATATCATCTACTTATATTTCAACAAGAAGAATATGTTTGCCTGTTTTCCGAGTGAATAATGTCGGATCAACTGCACCCTTGTAAAATTTGTTGTCTAGAAGGAATCGTGACAAGGTATCATACCACGCCCGAGTAGCTTGCTTTAAACCGTACAAAGCCTTCTTCAGACGATAGACATGTGTCGGATGGTCTGGATTAACGAAACCCTCTGGTTGACTAACATAGACTTCTTCCTTCAACTCGCCATTAAGGAATGTTGTCTTGACATCCATTTGATAGATGGTTATATTTTTACTGGCGGCATTGGCGATAAAGATTCGAATAGCCTAGATATGTGCAACTGGTGCAAATGATTCCTCAAAATCAATACCCTCCTCTTGTCGATATCCCTTGGACACCAACTTAGCCTTGTTCTTTAAAACATCACCGTACTCATCAAGCTTAACTTTATAAATCCACTTAAGAGCTATAATCATGACACAGTCTGGTTGAGGTACTAATTCCCATACTTGAAGTCGATCAAATTCGTGAATCTCATCTTGCATAGCTTGAAATCAGCAATCTTCAGTAATTGCAGATTTAAAATTCTTTGGTTCGACTTTTGATAGTACAGAGTTATACAAGCACCACAAGGCATCGGTTGCAAGTTATTTTCTGGTGGATACCGGTCGAGATGGGTTACCAATGACGTTATCAAGCGGGTGATCCTTGCTCAATTTTCTGAGATGATGAAGTGTTTGAGTGACATAGGTTGATTCTGCTGAACTAACATCCCCGGATGATGATGCTTTAGAAGTAGGTTCCGGAGCAAATATGTTTATAAAGGGATCGTTGTCAACGGGAGCAAACGGATTTTCTTCTACGAGAGTAGATTCAGTTGCAACGCCTTGATGTATACTTGAAGATTGTAATGTCCAAGATGACGGTGAATGACTTGGAGAAGGTGCATCTTGACCAATGGTAGTAGATGAAGGTGTACCGGCTGAATTGACTCGAATTGGAACTGCTAGAGCAGGAGAAACCGGTCTTTCAACATGAGGAGGTTCCAGGTATTCATCGAACATTGGTTGGAATAAAATCTCCAGTTCTTTATTTGTGGGGGGTACATAAGGTGCTGCAGGAATCGGATTTGGTACGAGCCCTGAAATTATCTGTCTAGGCGTCAGAAAAGTAGGAGCAGGTCCTGTACTGAGTTACACAAGAGCCTTTTGCTCAGTCAGCTCATCGAATTGAACATGAATAGTTTCTATGATTCGTCAGGTTCTATTGTTGTAGATTCTATAACCTTTCTGGCTTAGTGCATAACCAATGAATATTCCAATATCAACTGTTGGTTGTAATTTTCCAAGATCTTCGCTGTCATTTGTAGGGTAACAAAAAGCACCAAAGACTAATAGTAACATTCATGTTTCTTTCATGCACCAGCTCATATGGGGTTTTGTTAATGACGGTGTAAATGAGAGATCAGTTTTGGGTGCTAAACCAAGCAGTGGCAAACATTTTGCCCTTAGGAAACATCGAAGCCTTGGAAAATATCAGCATTGTCCTAGCAGCCTCTACAAGAGTACGGTTTCGTCTTTCGACAACGCCGTTATGCTATGGAGTCCTTGGAATGGACTTTTGGTAAAAAATGCTGACACGTTCATAATAGCCAGTCAGATCTTATTGACAAATTCAGTGCCATTATCGATACGGATGTATCTAACAGTTTTGTTGAGACCGACTTGTATTTGCGTCAGAAACTTAATGATGACCTCTGGGGTTTCATCTTTCGATCTCAAAAACTTAACCCAAGTGAACCGAGAATAATCATCAACGATGACTAAGATGTATTTCTTCCCGTTAATTGTTTGCACTCGCATTGGTCCACACAAGTCCATATGAAGGGTATTAAGAACTTCCAAGTTGGTGTTTTTAGTTTTGGGTTTGTGGGTATGTTTTTTGCTTTTTCCTAGTTGACACGCGGAGCAGAGATGATCTTTCTCAAACTTCAATCTAGGTAAGCCTCGTACTAAATCCTTTCTTGCAAGGTCATTGATGGTACCGAAGTTCAAGTGGTTTAAACGCCGATGCCACAACCAAGATTTGTTCTTGGAGGCTTTGGACAACAAGCAAATTGGAGAGGACTTCATCATGTCTTCAACCGAGATAGTGTACAAATTAGAACCACGAGAGCCTTTAATTAATTCAACACCATCCGTATCTCGAACGTAGCAAGAATGCTTCCTGAATGCAACTTCCAGATCAGAGTCACAAAATTGTCCGACAGAAAACAGATTGTGTCCCAGTCCTTCCACATAGTATACCCTGGAAATCACACTATCACCAATCACGTAATCTCCATAACCCATGATAGCACCAAAATGGTCATTCCCGAATCTAACTGTCCCGATGAACTTATTCACGAAATTCCTGAGCCGTGAGCGATCCCCCGTCATATGTTTTGAACAGCCTGAGTCCAAATACCAAAGGACGATCTGTACGACCTGCATTTGAAAACAGACGAAGATGGAGAGTTTGGAAAGTTGGATCCCCAATTTTGGTTGGGTTCCTGTTGGTTAGCACAAGTAATGGCCTGATTCTCGTTTTGCTTAGCAGGTGCTACTTTGGGTTTAGTGAGCCTAGTTAAAGGGCACTGTTCTCCTAAAGTGAATATTCTGCCTGTGGGTCTCCATTGATGACCAACACTGGTAAGCACTTTGCCTGTGGGTTTCCATACTTGCCTAACTTGCTTAGGTTTCCAAACTTGCTTAACTTTGCGCACAACATTATGAATATTATGAATAGAGGGGGATGCCTTAACAGATTGCAAATAATCAACCACACACACATCATGATTTGCAGAAATTAAACATTTGTTACATGTTTGGCAAACAGAATTAGAATTCGAATTAATTACAGTACGCTTAGAGCTACTACTAGAATCAACACGATTCGTGGTTCTTAAGTTAGACTTATTTGTCCTAGGGTGTTCTTCTACTTTCTTCTTGTTGACACCTTTAGCTGGCGAGATCCTATTTTTCTTGGTATTGCTCCTAGGCTGTGATCCGCTAGCATTGGTGCAACAGTTTACTCTTGTAGAAGGAGGCACAGGGACATTAGTCTTCTGAGTGTTCAATTGCTCTACATGTTTGTGTGTGTTACTATTTGACATGTCACATTGTTCTTTAAAAGTAACTTGATTTTTTCTAATTTAAGGGGTTGGAGCATGCTTTTTATCTCGTTGGTTAAAGTCTTTCGGATAAGTGCCAATCGCATATTCTAAGAGTTCCTGAGAGTGTTTAGTGTAACGGCAAGCAAAGACAATTGATCTATCTAAGGGTCTTTTAACCTTAGCTTCCTCTACTATTTTGCAAAGGGTTTCTACACTCTCCTTAAGATGTCTGAGATAATCTAGATGAACTTCCCTATTGTTCCTATTACGAGGGGGAATTGGTTCAACATCTATAACATACTTACATGGTGCAAGAACTGTTGGTTTTACATGATCCTTAGTGATACTTTTCATTTTATTCTGTATTTAGGCTTTCAGATTCTCATTTTCCGTTGTCAAGGAAGTTGTCTATTCTATATGCTTAGCATGCTTAATCTTAATAGAATCATACAATTCTTTGTAATGCTGCTTAATTTTTTCATTTTCTGCCCTAAAAAGCTCATTTTGTTCTTGAAGAACAGTGACCTTTTTAGTTAATTGAGTGATCTGAAAATCTAAGCCCCTGAAGTCAAGTGTACGGTCAGCTTCACTATGGGTCTCTTGCAAGTGAGAGATTTGCGTTTTCAATTTTTTGATAACGTTGTCCTTTCCTTGAAGGGAAGCTTTCATTTTTTCTATTACAAAGACTGAATCAAAATCAGGAGTCTCTCTAGTGGGTGGAGGTGGGTTGTTCCTAAATCTTTCTTTAAGGTTTTGATACTTTAACTGCAGGTTCAAGTGATTCACCTCAAGATTGTAAAACTGTTTTAATAAATCATTGTGATTATCTTTTTGAATCTTATCCCGTATATTAGAAAGCTCTGCTTCAAGTTCCAGACAACGTGCTTCAAGTTCCAGACAACGTGCTTCAACAATAGTGTAACACCCCTAAATTAGGTCGCAGCAGAATAATGAGTCCGGGAGCGTTACTTCATAGATCAATAGCACAAGATATGAGAACGACATCTAAAAGAGTCATTTAAAATACGATACATTGGATTTATTAAAATTGTTTAATACAAAGCGTAACGACTTAAGTTGTTCAACATTTGATAACAAAGATTTTAGATCATAACAAAAATCCCAAGATGTAATGACTCTAAATCTTTAATGCATGACTCCCCAAAAGAGTATCCCAATGTATCCTTAGCACCTCGTGCCTCATTGACCTGAGAAAACATGCTTTAAAACGTCAACATAAAGTTGGTGAATTCATAGGTTTATGTAAATATAATGTAGGACCGCAAGATTTCCATGTGTATGATAATGCAACAGATGCAAACATCACAAAGTGTAATTACGTTTCCCTAAGCTCATGACACTGAAGCTCGACATGTATGAATTTCAATATAAATTTCCAACATTGCCCTTGATGATGTTCTAACCCGCAACATCCCAAATCCGACATGGTATACATCCGTTGGTTAACTCCGTGACACCAGTAAGAGCTACTCACCCGGATGGGGATGTCAATCCCAAATAGATCTATTTATAACATTTGCGCTCACACAAAGTAATTGACAGTTCATGATAATGGGCATAATGGGTTATCGCTACTTAGGCAAACACGTAATTATGATAAAATGTATATTTGCGTCCAATTTGTAAAACAATGCATGTTTCTCACCCTAAAAGTTGTAAATCATTGATATAGTAAAACATGGGGCTATGAACTCACCTTAGTGAATAAACTGATGTATATGAATCAAGTGAATGGAAACGTCACGGATAAGACCGAATGCAACCTAATTAAATATAGGCCGTATGAGTACAATGTACTTAATAATACTACATCACAAGTTATATAGTTACACCACCACCTAATAGTTTTTGTTTAGTTTGAAATGTCAAAACAATGTTTAAACCGTACTTTATTGAATAAAGGTGTTTGTATTTGTATCCGTAAAATAAAGTGTGGTTTTCGTCTCACAATTGATTGCTTGTTGATAATACATGTTTTAATATTATTATTGATTATATAATGATATTATATAATTGGTTTAATTGTTTTTTATGAAATAGTGCACAAAAGTAAAGCTAGTGCATACGTTTTTATAAACCTCGTATCTTTATCGTTTAAACGTGGCAAAAACAGTCCCTATACTTAAATAGCAGAATATTTACCGTTTACACCCCTAAGTTTCCATGTTGCTACGTTTAGTCCCTCTATTTTACAAAAATTACATTTTAGGTTCTTATGAGTTCCAAACAGTCCCTTAAGTTCAGGAATGTCAAAAACAGTATTATTAATACACTAGATAGTTATTAACATTAATGCTAGAGAGTATAACTCTGTAGACAGTATAACTCTGCTAGCTAAGTACTAACTTTTGTAGGAGTACTAACTTGCTAGCAGAGTACTAACTTTTGCTAGCCAGTACTATCTCTGCTAGCAGTACTAACTTCTTAAAGCCTGGCAGTATTTAAAGTTAAACTTCATAACTTAGCTCGTATCGATTGCAAACCATTAGTGAAGTTAACAAAATTCGTTAGAGTTTGATGAGCTCGTGTTGGAACAAGACGCGGCTTATGGTCTTGCTAATTATTTCGAATTCCCAATCACCTAGTTCGTTTTATATATAGTGTACACATCCTTTATTAAGTAAGAGAGTTGTAAAGTTATTATGATACGGTGACATGAAAGGTTTTTCGTTTCAAAACGGTTATTCAAACCTTCGGTAAATTTTTTACGTTTTGCTGTCAGTTTTAAACTCTGTTATACACAGATCTTTGTTACGTTCCCTTATGGCTTTTGGTTCACCACACAGTCTTATATGTTGTATATTATAAGTGTGGGGACATGGGTTGTGTCATGCTAGGGGCACGACCCTTGTCTAGCTTGTTAACACATAATAACGTGCTTATGATCACATGAAGCAAACATGAACTTAAATATGAAATGTCGGCTAAGGACACTTAAAGGGTCCTTGCTTCTTGACGTGTGTGGCGTGTGTTCGTGTGGAAAACTCGACTTGTATACCCCATGCCTCCTTAGTTTTAAACCGAATCTTTCTTGCTGTCAACCTTAAAGTTATAACCTTGCTTAATGATTACTAGGTTATACCTTAGAACTCTTTGGTTGTGAGTTGTGGTGTCGTGTTCGTGGATTTGTGACTCGGCTGTGGTGACCCGAACGAAGAGAGCAACAAGGATGGTTTTTGCTAGTGTGCCTTTGAGTATGTGAGTGTGTAAACACTCTTGGTTGTAAGCCTTCCTATTTATAGAGAAAATATCTCTATACCACTTTCCAAAACCATGTCTCCTTTGCTAGAGAAGTGTAGTGGTTTAAGTACATGCTTAGGTGGTTTTTTAGGGTGTCTCTAGGCATTGGTTAAGTACAAGTATTAATGAATTGGGTGATGTACAAGATTATGCAAGATTTTCTATGTTGGTTTGTGTGAGTGATGATTTGCTAAAGGAAGGGAAACACAAGATACAAATCTTGTGTAAGATTTGTTAAGTACATGTCTTAATTAATCCTAGGTTGTATAAGATTTAGTTAAGATTTGTGTGTAATACACAATGGTCCTTGTGTCGTGTGATATGAAGAGAAAACAAGACAAAGTGTGTTTGAGTTTAAGGTTTCTCATTCATCATGACTACTCCAATTGTAACTTCCATAACCGATAGTCAAATGCATAACAACATCATGGCAGCTGGTTCAAGGGATTGTCCACTAATGCTTGCAATAGTACGATATGCACAATGGCGATCACGTTTTTTAAGATACATTAATACAAGACCAAATGGTGATGCCTTAAGGAAATGCATTCTCGAAGGTCCTTACACTCCTTCTACTATCATAATTCTAGTTGTACCTGCAACGGATAATTCTCCAGCAGTTCCTGAACGAACAACAGTTGAGACAGTCCTGAATATGTCTCCTGAAAACAAAGCTCATTTTGAATCAGAAAAGGAAGCGATTCATTTGATATTGACTAGAATTGGAGATGAAATATACTCAACTGTTGATGCATGCAAGACAGCTCATGAAATGTGGGAAGCTATCGAAAGGCTACAACAAGGTGAATCCCTCAACATTCAAGATGTCAAGACTAACTTATTTTGGGAATTTGGAAAATTCACCTCTCGCGATGGAGAATCAATGGAGTCATATTACTCAAGGTTTTACAAGCTGATGAATGAAATGATCAGAAACAATTTGACCGTTGCTACGATGCAAGTCAATGTTTAATTTCTTCACCAACTTCAACCAGAATGGTTAAGGTTTGTAACAATTGTCAAGCAACAACACAAATTGGATGAAGTTTCATATCATAAGATCTTTGACATTCTGAAAAAATATCAAAAGGAAGTTAATGAACTCCGTGCTGAAAGAATAACCAAGAATGCTAACCCATTAGCACTTGTTGCTACCGCTCAACCATATCAAGATCCATATTATCAAACATCAAAGTCTTACAAATCATATGCACCAACATCAAAAGCCTCACTTCCAACCAGATCTCATGCAACTACAAGACATAAAGGCAAAGAGATAGCCAAACCAATCACACCTCCATCTGAGTCAGCTTCTGAAGAAGACAGTGATCCTGAACAAGCTTAGAAGGATAAGGAAATGTAGAAAAATTTGGCACTCATTGCAAAGTATTTCAAGAAGATCTACAAACCTACCAACAACAACCTCAGAACTTCCTCAAACACCGGAAACAAGAATGTAGATACTACTCCAAGATACAAGAATGACAATCAGACTGGACAGTTTGGGAATCAGAGGACCATGATTGTTGCTGGGGCTAGGGAGACTATAGGTGGTCAAGTAATGCAGCAGTCTGGGATACAATATTTCAATTGCAAGGAATTTGGTCATTTTGCTAAGGAATGCAGAAAGCCAAAAAGGGTTAAAGACTCCACATATCATAAGGAAAAGATGTTGCTGTGCAAACAAGCTGAGAAAGGTGTTCCACTTCAAGCAGAGAATTCTGATTGGTTAGCAGACACGGATGAAAAGATTGATGAACAAGAGTTGGAAGCACATTACAGTTATATGGCAAAGATCCAGGAGGTTCCTACAGCTGACTCAGGCACACGTTTAATCCCTCCACTTTACGAAAGTTACATTTTAGGTCCTTATGAGTTCCAAACAGTCCTTTAAGTTCAGAAATGTCAAAAACAGTCCCTTAACTTTATAAAAACAGATTTGACAGTTTTATACCCTCAAGTTTCTAACTTTCTACGCTTTGTCCTCTAACTGCAAAGTAGCATTATAAGTTCCTATTAAGATTAAAAGTGACAAAAACCTTCATTAGGCTGAATTTAGCTCATATGAGCCTGTTGATCTGGGAAGCCTATGCTGCCAATCCTGCTATGTCTCGGCTTAATAATATGCTCGGATGAGCTTATCATGAGTCTATTGTATCTTTGTGCGGCGCGCCGTTGTCACATTAATCCTAACCGTGTTACACTGCCATTAAGGGTTTCCAACTAATATAGTTTATGTTTTTAGCTTCAAATAAGTTTGCATATGTAGATAAGTTGTTTGCACAACATTACGCGGCTATTTATAAGTCTATAGGCCACGTAAGCACTAATATGGAGCTTTACTGTAGGAATGGACCACTGCGAGCTCTTGTCTGTTACGGGCCATTAAGAGTATACGATCTCGCCACAGACGACGCTTCTCTCAGATAAATCGCAGTGTGTATGCTGACGGCGGTTGTCTCTCCTAATGGCTACAGACTCTGAGACCCGACCAACCTAACAATTCAAGCTGTAGTAAGACTGTCTCAGGCGATGATCTTGGTCATCTATCTCGACCACGTATATCGCTGCCAGACATACCATTAGCTCTCTCTGTCCCGATCCCACAGCCACTCGCTGTTGGCGCCACCCACCCCCAGCCCTTTAGTACCCCTGCTATTGGTGCTGCTTCGGCCCCGTTGTGGCTCGTTTGGCTAATTAGTGTTTTTAAATCTGTGTTTAGGGTTTTTGTAACTTGTTTAGCATGTTATCGCATCTCTACTTGTCTATAAGTGTCTTTAAGCAGCTCAATTAGAGCGACACTCGTCCATTCGAGAGTCTTACAAACCAATCTCAAGGAGTTAACAAGCTCGTTAGTGTTTCGTTTAAGCTCTATTTTGGACACAGACGTGGCTTGGGGTTTTTGTTAACCCTCTCAAAAACCATTCCAAACAACCTAGATCGTATATACCATAGTGTACACATCTTTATCGAAGAAAACGAGTTGTTAAGTATTATGATACGTGATATGTATGTGATTTCGTTTCCAAAACGTGTTACCAGCTCTCGGGCTATATCTCTTACATGTGCATGCCATGTTTAAATGTTCAAGCTTATACACAAGATCTTTGTTACGTGCCTTATGGCTTTTAGTTCACCACACAAGTCTATATATGTTGAATACTATAAGATGTGTACATGGGTTATGCCATACTAGGCACGACCCATGTTTAGCTTAATATCATAAGCTAACCGTGCCTTATGGCACATGACAACATGAAGCTTAGACATGTATACAAGCTAAGATACTTACAAAGGTAAGAGTTCATAGCTTTCTTGAATGTGTGTGTCGTGTAGTCGTGTGGAAAACCCGAATAGTAACCCCATATCTAGATAACCCAAATTTTCTTGCTTCCAAACTTCACACGTAAAAAACCCTAGGCTAATGGATCACTAGATCTATACTTAGAATATTTGTTTTGCAATTGGTGGTGTGTTGTCTCGGCTATTTATTTTCATTTGTGTGTGACCGAAATACATGGAAGACATAGATGGTTTTTTTTTTTGCTTAGAGGAGTGTTAATATCTCGTTAGTGGTGTGTATTAAGAATTTATGAATGGCTTAGTAGAGGCTTGTTTATATAGGCACATTGTCTAGTAACCAACTAGTTTCTAAACCAAGTCCTAATCCAAAGCCATAAGTGGCAGTTTTGGGTTTATGGTTAACAAGACATGGTTTTGTCTTAAACCACCTAGTACATTCTTTAATTGCTCTATGTTGTACAAGATTTAGGAAAATATTATGTTGTTAGATTGTGTGTGTGACGAGTGAATGCAAGGAGCAAAAAGGAGATCACGTGTGATCTTGTACAAAGGGTATTAATTATGCTCCTAAGTACTCTACCCCCCCCCCCCCCCTCATTAATGAGCAAATTGTTGTACAAGATTTATTTGTACTTAACCTTAATTAGCTAGAGTTGTACAAGATTTTTGGAAGATCTTATAATATCAGTTGTTCATGGTCCTTGTGGTAACGTGAAACATAAGAGGGAAATGTAAGATTACCAAAATCCTTTGCAAGCTTATGTTAGTGTTTTAAAGTACACACAACCTCTTAATTGGTGTAATGTTGTACAATGTCACTTTGTAAGATTTGCAAGAGATTTGTAAGAGTATGTAAGTGATCTTGTTCCTTCCCACACCATTGGACGCCTAGGATTAGAGCTAGGGTACAAATGATTAGACAATTTCTAGTTATATGGGATTAAGGTGTACTTAAGTGGTTAATAACCAAGAGTATATAATGTTTGTCTTATGTTTGTGTTTATGATTTAACATAAAAAACAAAAAAAAAAAAAAACTTTGGCCCTTATAGGCTTAATGATACAAAAATTGTATAATTTTTGTGTTTAGGGAATAAAAGTGGGTATTGGTTTGAGTCTAGATAAGTCTAGGTATTTCCCGGGTATGTCTAAATGTATTTTATTGCGAAACGTAAGCGTTTTACGTAACCAATAAAAATAAAATATGAAAAGTTATAAATTATGCTCTTAATAATTATATAACACTTGCTTGACGTAAACTTTTATTTGTTTGGTGTCCGTTTACGTTGAATGATGATTTTTAGTTTACGCGATTTAACTATACGATAATAATTAAAAGTAAACGCGCAAAAGCCTAAAAATAAATAATGGAATAAATGAAGTCGTAAATGACCTGAAAATGAGAAATGTTACACTTTAGGTAACCCTGACTCGGTGTCTAGATCCTTAAAGACTAGTGACTTAATTTTGGAGGTGCTCACCGCTAAGATCGGCCTAGAAGATTCAATTCCAACTGAAATTGATGATGGGTATTACGATTCAGAGGGTGACATTCTATTTTTGAGTAATCTGCTTATCGGAGAGACATTCCTTTGAATCCCCATCTGCTGTGTTACCTATCACCCTCTCTTCTACATTGAGGCAAACTCGACTCTTTTACACAACCATCACTTGAATCATACCCATAACAAAACTCAGGGGTCCACAAAGTAGAGTTATCAGTATCTCTAATTTGCCCTTTTGGTGTCAAAATCCACATGGGTAAATCAGCTCCACATGGGTAAATCAGCATTACTACTCTCATAGCTAAAGTATTGTGCTTCATTTGTGTAAACTGAAGTGAGATTATAGCGGGATTGGGTACCTGGACCGTTCAATGACATATACTGAAACATTTGACTATTTAGATTCCCACTAGTCCAGTAGGGTTGGCCTCGTCTTCGAATCATCAATCTTTGAGATGCCTCTTCAATGGGTTCCCAACTCAAAGTAAACGTTCCCGAATTAGGGATTTCTTTAGGGTTAATTACTTGAAAATGTATCATACTTGTCATTTTTTGTTATTTTGTGTATTGAACTTTTTTTTCTTCTTATTATATGTACTGAACTTTCAAATTTCGACCTTTGTGTGTATTTTTGACCATTTTACCCTTACTTTTTTCAAAATTCGAAGGGTAAAATGGTCATTTTACATGGCTAGAATAGTGACAAAATACACATAAAAGTCGAAATTTAAAAGTTCAGTACATACAATAAGAAAAAAAAAGTACAATCGCACAATAACAAAAAGTGACAAGTATGATACATTTTCAAGTAATTATCCCATTTCTTTACTCAACCACGAAGTGAGGGTCCAATTCTTCCCAATGGTCGTGTCATAACCCAACTTCATACCCGGTAAAAGTACGTTGGTTGGGTGGTCAAAACTCTGCCACAATATCTTCTTATCAATATTGTTAATCAACAGGAAATTACCATTGCTTTCCAAGGCTGCAGTTACGTTTGGATTTGGACCAACATCTACATCAATAATGTGTTGGGTTTTTACAACTATTAACTATTAAAGATCACGAGTACGCAGCGGAAAACATAAACACGTATAGAATATGCAATTAACAAAAAGATCAAGAACGTGTACCTTTTAGCAATTAACGAACACCGTTCTTGAATATACGCTTGTGTATAAATAGAATACCACGCAAACTAATAAAGTTACCAAAGTAGATAACATCTATGGTGTGCATACACTACACGTCACTGAGATACGATAGGATGCTAGTCCTTCCTTCACCAATAAAACAACCGAACACGGTGTTCTTGTTTTATATTAAACCAACGAGCTAAACCTTAAAAGGTATATTCGCATATCGTCAAGATCAAGATGGAAAGAATTAATATTCATGCATATATATAATCTGACATTTATGCATGCGTATATAAGTATATACATGCATGTGATTCATGCATATAGACTGGTATATGTCAATTTGACATCGTAGGTATATATATTAAGTTATTAATGAATCATTCATTATATAACATAATTACATGCTCTCCAAGTCATAATACAACACATCCTCAAGTTTACAAGAAACAATACCCGGACCCTTTTTCTTTCTTTCTTGTTCAACTTGTCTCAACCAACACCTCACGGGTTTGGTTTTCGTATTAACAAGTCCTTTACTTGTTAATATCTATTAATTAATTATATCGTCTAACGTTATAATTTAGAGACCGTTTAATATTTCGTGAAGTATATTAATATAATTAATATACTATAAATATATTAATTACATTAATAAACGTATCCTCTGTGTATACGTGTGTGCCCCCATAGGCTTACGTATTTTTGGCCGTATATTTATTTATGATATGGACATATCCCAACAGCTCCCACTTGGACATGTCACAAATAAATATAACAACATTGGTAAGCGTCTAGCAACACGCCAATGCTCCCGAAAAATTCGAGTATGGTTTCACATGATCATTGAACAAATGATTTGTTAATTTACAATCTCTTTGTTTCCGATACCGTTGTTAAAATTGGATATGGATCAATGTCATTCCAAATTTTAACGATTCTGTTTCTCATATATGAAGTAATCAAGATTACTGAAAATCAATGAGACATATCTTCATGAGTTTTCAGGTACGGCCATACACACATCTGATTAATTTATGAGGGGCCCAGTGGCATCTTCTTCAACTATTGAAGGAACAAATTCTATTTTGACTACAAGTGTCTAGTCATCATGTAGCATAAACCATTCTGACATAGCCCTTATTATTTACCTTATTCATGATAACTTAAACTATATCAAGAAGGAATATCCACATATGCTAAACCTACTTGCATCTCAAGTCTAAGGATTTTGTAAATAAAATCACTTACAAGATTCACTTGATAACGTCGATCCATAAAGTGATAATCTTGTTGCGGGAAAATCCAATATTCATCTTATGAATATCATGTGAGTTTGGTGGACATATGCTAAACCTATCTTATGAATAATCTTGATAACGTCGATCCATAAAGTGATAATCTTGTTGCGGGAAAATCCAATATTCATCTTATGAATATCATGTGAGTTTGGTGGACATATGCTAAACCTATCTTATGAATAATCTTGATAACGTCGATCCATAAAGTGATAATCTTGTTGCGGGAAAATCCAATATTCATCTTATGAATATCATGTGAGTTTGGTGGACTTATCCTTAATATCACCAATATCAAATATCTCCAATATCACCAATCACTCAGAATTGTCTTAGTTTAACACTATTCTCATATTGTTAATCGATAACGGATTAATTTAAAATAATACATTTATTATTCATGAATTTAAACATGCAAATATATGACACAATTTATATTAAATATAACCCACATACCTCGTATCATTGTCATTAATAAAATTGTCTATAACATCCCTTATCCAAATACTAAATAGATCAAATGCATGAAAATTCTAGTTGACAAATCATGCCTCAAGATACGACAACCGTACTTGTTGACAAGGCTTAGATTTCATAATTTCAACTAGATTTGATTTTTAGGAATTTTGAGAATACTTATTTTAAGAATTCAATAAGTGAAGTTCTTGAATATGTACGATGATTGTTTGTTCATATATATCCAAATATCTTGGCACACTATTATCTCATAAATTGTGTAACATCAACTATTGACACAATCATCTTCCACAACTTCCAAAATTGTAAAGCATTCTTATTCTTTAATGTGTAATGCAACTATGCTCTCAGTTAAGCACAACTAGTCCACATGGTCTTCATCAAACATGAAATCATACCATAACTAGTATTGAGTGTCATCTCAATTAGATTTAGCATATGTGTACAAAAACATCCCCATGCCTTTTAAAATTTGTAAACGATGAATATTCTCTAAATAATGTTTAGCACCTCATGAACTCCAAGTTCATTGGTTTATTCTTATTGCACAACAAATTGTTGCAATATATATCCTTAGAATTTTATTACTTTAGAAAAATTCATAATCTAAGAAGAATTCCAAAACCAAACATATCCTATTAAAATATTTGATTCAATTATTATCAAATAACTTTCTATTAAATACCAATGTTGTCAAATCATCTTGCATTCATGCATGATACAACTATTCATCTACACAATATGATGTACATAATGAATCATTTAGTCCAACTAATATTTCATTGATGTTCTGTCTTATTAAAAGATATGTATCCATTTAGACTTTCTAAATGATATGTCATGTTGTGTTAGACTTATATACCGCATATGTTCATAGCAATAAACATATATTTCAAGGTTGTATGTTTAATTTCCTAAATCTTTCAGGTGAAGGAAACCTGAACATAATACTCCCACTAGCTTTTAGAAATACTCAGGAGTTATCTTTATTTTACAATAAACTTAAGATTATCCTCCTAGATGCTTGCAATGATCCATACTTGGATTCCCGCTTGTACACTTCATAAAGTTTTGATGAATTCATAACCTCCATTGATTACTAACCGTCCTCGCAATAGTAATCTTCAAGGAAGTGTTTTAAATTCCATTGACATATTTCATCAATATGAACCCTAGTATGACAATCAATCATTTTTATATAATTAATGCGCATAGAAAGAATATTTAATCATAATCAATTGCTTGCGTATGATTAAAAATCCTATCATAATGCATGCATTAAATATGTGTACAACATTGCCCTTATGAGTTTGAAACCAAGAACATAACCACTTGGGTTTTTCTTCTCTTTTAAAACTCATTCTAACTTTACAGTCTAACTGTTTAGTTAAAGATCAATCAAATTTCAAAATTGATTATCTTGTGGACAGCATCTTAACATTCATAGCTTGAGTCTTTATCAAATTCAAAATTCAACAATGCATATTAATGGTTACACCATGATACCAAATTCAAAATTCAATAATGCATCTTTAACAGGTTCTCATGATCCTGTGACTCATATTCCTTAATATTGAAATAACATTTATCAATCAAGTATTTAAGGTATCCTTATAGATCTATGAACAAGAATTATATCATTATAAGGTTTAACATTTAAAGCCTCGATATGATATTCACTAGTATAATTAAGAAGGTTATGTATTTTGTATTTTTATCTCTTTCAGATCTAAAAACGCTTCCACTTGCTTTTTGTAATTTTAGACTCTTCTATAATTACTTAGCATGTAGAGGGACATTACAAGATACATTGACAGTTCCTCAGTTTAGTTTGTTAATATCATTCTTCATAAGACTTTTAACAAATTCAGAACTTCAATTTCTTAAGACTTAATGTGAGTCATCACATTCCATAATCATGATGGTGTCTTATTAACCTTCTAGGTTGGAGTTTTATTGAGTATATTCAAGACATACACAATTTCAAACCTTGACAGATTTTGGAGGTAAAATATTTAAGTTATCAAAATCAAATAATTCTAAAGAATTTGATTCAAAACTCTAGACATACCATGAATATGTGGTATTCTATGAGTAATTTTATTGTGAGACTTTATCACAATCTTTTAAATAACTTAATATTCTTTAGGTTACATACTAATCAATTGTGTCATACCAAATTGAATATATAGTATTTAAAAACCCTATTTGCATGCAATAATGTATATGGCTTTAACTAGTTCAAGAACTCTATCCATGTTAACTATACATTATTTTGCCTTTGAACAATTCAAGGACTTTTGTTCATGTCATAGCCAGAAGATATAACTTACTTTATGTTATAAGTCTTTCAACATTTAAAGGACTTCATGTTTATTAATTTACATTAAACATAAACATATTTAACTAAAGTAATTCTGAACGCCAACTCTTGACTTCAATAGTAATTCCAAGTTAAACAAGATTACTTCATTATTTGGGACATTCCAAGAGCACATAAACCTTTTACTTGAAGTAGTCTTTAAATCGAGATTACTTCATTATTTTGGACATTCCAAAAACATATAAACATTTTACTTGAAGTAGTCTTTATTTCATATCTTGACATATGTTCTAAATAGGATAATAAGTCCTAGTAGAATATTAGTTTCTTACCTTACGGTCAAGAGAAACATTTAATCATATTGTTCTTGTCATGTGTTGTACCTTGCACACAATAAAGATTTCTCTCACTTGTGCATGGCACAACATCATACATGTAGTCAAACAACACAACGTTCGTTTGTTTATGTGGACAATATGATAGTGTCACAGATATTAGCGTTACAAGTAGATATAGAACCACTTTGTTTAACAAGAAATAACACTTGACTATCCTTAAAAACATAAGTATCTATAGTCGGAAAATTATATATTATCTCAAGATAAACAAGAAATAATCTAGGTTACTACCAAGATAAAGAACCTTGTAGCTCCCACTGAATTCGACAGCATCACATGAATGTCTTGTTCAGAAATAATCGGGATGCTCCCACTGGATTTGACAACATTGCAAGTGTTCCATAACCAGTGAAAACAAATAGTGATCTATTTATTTCCAACTCTATTTGAAATCTAAATTAGTAACATTTACTTGGATTTCAAAAGTTCTACTATGTAGATGAGGGACTATCCATCAATGCTATTGATTAACTTGAAAATTGGGCATGCAATTTCCTCCTTAATTTGGATTAAGACAAACAACTAGATATATTATCCTAGTTTGCCTTTACCATTTTGCGGTAATAATGGTATTTTTCTAATCAAGAACTCATAAAACATCTTACATTAAGATGTTACCATTTGATAGCTTTAAGAACATATTCTCTAGTTATCTATATGTCTTATATCTTTCAAAATATTCACCATGAAATCTATATGAAAATATAAGTCATGCAATATACTTAACTTTTAAGCTTGCTATGAGTTTGATTACATTAGGACAATTCCTACGTTCCTATTATAACTTTCCGGAGCAAGAAAGATATTAGGAATGAGTCTCCATGTTCCTTACAAGGAAAGGAGTCTCGGTTTGACTTCTTTGATAAAGAAACAAACCATTGTTTACGGTTTTATCGTTGCATTAATACTATTAATAGAATCGCAAAATTCAATTTTAGTATTTTCGATAATACTCCTTGAAGAAAATTAACTACCCATGTTTATTCAAATAAACAATTAATTTTCTAAGGTTAGGATCCTACTTGACATACCACCACCACATCAGTTGATCTGCTAGTGATGGTGTATTCAAAAGGTAATCAACGATTGATAATTCACAACTTTTGTAACTCCTAAACCATATGGGACTTACTTTATTACAATAATATCTAGTAAGCATGTTTCATCCCATCTATGCCGCGTGTTAATAGGTCTAACCACAACAACGCTAAGTCGTCCAATCAAAAACTGTGATTATGTAACACTCACCGTCTCACGGAAAAGCGTATAATCACCTTGAGATTGCAAATCTACACACGTCTCACGCATAGTAAAGAGCAATCTACAAGTGTTTTTACAAATTGGATGGCAACAACTTAGTTGAAAAAGGGTATTTTATTTGACGTGTCAAATATGTACGAAGAAGCATGCATACATCTTCGTATCATAGATTTTAATAAAAACTTTATTCTCAATTAAGTTATTATTACGGTATCACCTATTATCATCGTATCTTATACATAAATAGTGAGACCTTAAAATTGACGATTCAACGTATCTTTAAATATAAAGATTTGCTTTTTATCGCGGGAAAAGATTAAAGAATGATTAAAAATCATTCAAACCCTAGACCATTCGCGACTTCCTACATAGTATGCAAGGTAAGGAAACTACAACGTAGTCAGGTATTATAGGGTAATGGTATCTACAAGACCGAAGTCTTGATGAGTCTCCCCGAACCTTATCCTTGCAACTATATAGTACTTTTGCAAATTACGTCATTGATAAAAATTAAAACTTTAATTTAAAGAATACATTATAAACTATAAATTGCTAGTCTAGTCATGGAAGATTTTATATCGGATGTAAGCCGAATCCACTTTTGACCTTTTGCATTAGATAGTCCATAATAAATCTTATTTCGATAATCATTAGTCATGTTTATATTTGTTTTCCAAAAAACCATTTTATTTTCTCACAAGTCAAACTTAAAATAAAACAACATAAATACAAAACTAATACATATAACGCTTATTTCAAAAGAAACACTTAACAATTAAGTTATACAAATATCCATTATGATCCTAATTATCTAATAATTAAAACATGTATATATTCATATAAGACTCATTCGTCCTAAAAACTCCGGCCACATCCATCGATATAATCGATTGCGTAAGTCATATACAAATATATACCACATAACACATAAAATTTAAAACAACCTTTAGGCCCCATAAAGACTTAGCTAAGGTCTTCTTTAGCTTTTAAAGTCGTGGATCGAAACCACATAAATTTAATATCTATGTTTTAATTCTTGATCATCATATTTGCATAAAGCTTTTAACAATTAACAAGATTTATATCACATATCTCTTCATGATAAATTGCATGTATTTATCATGGAAGCCGAATTAACAATTAATTTTAAACATAAAACTGATCAATTAACAATTAAACGCATCAAGTTTTATCCATAAAATTTCATACAACCTAGAATTCGTCTAATTGATTTTATAATCAATAAAGATTGAATCTTGATGCACAAAGATCGAATCTTGATGCACAAAGATCGAATATTTATGCATAAAACCCACAAAGGGCTTAAAAAATTAATCAAGAATCTTAATTTGTCAAATTTTATTACTTTGTAACTACAAATTCTATACGATGGCTCGTGATGTCACTGTTGAGTTTTTACATCTATTTAACCATTAAATATATCATGAATACGCAGCGGAAAACATAGATCACGTATAGAATATGTAATTAACAAAGGGATCAAGAAGTGTGTACCTTTTAGCAATAAATGAAACCACCATGAATCAAAAGTATGATTCCTCTACTTCGACACACATTACACGTCACGGAGATACG
This sequence comes from Tanacetum coccineum, assembly GCA_026074375.1. Classification (NCBI taxonomy): domain Eukaryota; kingdom Viridiplantae; phylum Streptophyta; class Magnoliopsida; order Asterales; family Asteraceae; genus Tanacetum; species Tanacetum coccineum. The sequence goes on along the minus strand of BQNB010010570.1, from coordinate 61,663 downwards.
CTAGGATGCTAGTCCTTCTTCACGAATAAAACAACTCAACACTTTGTTCTTGTCGTCACACGACCGAATCCATAAGGGATTAAACAGCTAATCGCATGTAATTAACAATAAGGAAATAATGATGATAAGTGTATCATGCAAATTACCATTACATGCATACGTACACGTAATATTGCATGAAAAGTGATGCAAAGTATAATTTGCCACCATTATCCTTACTGCCGATCGGTGAACAAAGAAAAGAGAAAAACATATTTTGCTCTAGGGATTTTTTAGTGTGTCGTTTGATCTATGAGGATAAGGGTGTTTATATA
>BQNB010010570.1:0-56878 GCA_026074375.1 Tanacetum coccineum | reverse complement strand
AACTATATAATAGCAAATTATTGAATTAAAACTAATTATATCTACTACATCACATATAAAAATTAAAAAAAATCTACAGACTTTGAATTGGATACTTACAATCACGCACAGATGATGAACTACACTCGTTAATGTTGATAATTCAATAGACATCTTTAAAAAATCAATGTAGAATTAGGGTTAAGAGAATGAACTGTGATTCTCGATTGATATTGAAGAACGATTAACGGCAGATCACGATTGGTTGACGATGGGGAAGGTGGTGGTGAAGAGAGTAGAAGACGGTGGTTACTGGTGGGAAGGAGGTGGTGAACAGTTAACGACGGTGGGGAAGGTGTGGTGAACAGACAGTGGTTGTATGTTAGAGAGTGGTGAAATAATTACGAGAAAGTGAAAAAAAAGAGCTTTATATAGTGTTTTGGTTAAAAAGACAGAAATAACCCTATATGTATAAAATATAGGGCGAGGGATTTTGAGACACGTGGCAGGCTGGATATTATCTTATCCTTTTTATTAGTATAATATTATATATATATATATATATATATAAAGTTATGATCAAATAAGAATAAAACTTATAATAAGAAGAATAAGAAGGAATCTAGACCAATCAATTTAAAAGGGGTTTGAGGGTAATTTTGTCCGCTAAAATATAAATTGTTTGTTATTAACTTAAAATTTTCCTATTAACATGGTACTATGGCAGTTATATCACGTAGATAAAGTCTAAGATGCATCTTCTTCTTCGTGGTTTGAAACTTTTATTCAATAAACATGCTAATCAGATTGTATAAATATTGATTTTTAAATAAACACGTTAATAAGATTTTATAGGCATGGCATGCATCTGTTTTCTTTTTAAACTCTTGCATCTAACTATTTAACAATCAAACCATAGATTGATTAAACATTATATAGATTCTTACGCATCTAATCAAACTAAACTTATCAAATGACGTATCTAATTTTCTTTTCATGCATCTAATTTAGTTATTTCAATTAGCATGTTCAAAAAATCCATAGAATGTTTCAACATTATATCAGATTTTTTCTACTAACCTATGCATCTACCAAAACATTAAATTATTGATCCATGCATCTTACAAACTCGTGCCTCTTATACACTATGTTGATAAAATAATTCATTAAATTAAACCGTGCATCAAAATACACAATTGCGTCTAAATAAAATTATCATATCATGCATCACACTATCAGAGACTAGCATGCATCTAAGTACGTTTACATCTTTCAATTCATAAACACACGCATCCTTCACATACTTTATTAAAGAAAAGCATGCATCTAATTATCTAAATATATACGAATGACTGATAAATTAAAAAATAAAAGTGACATAACGAAAGGGATGTCCATCGGTTCATACCAGGAGAAATACAAGGAACTTGACCAATCTTACGGTTTTACCCCTGAGCATTAAAGAATAGATGAGGTTATTTACAAAGTTGCCACCCCCTTATTTTTAGCCATTGATCAATTGATCTAATGGTTCAATTTTCTTTTTATTCTTCTTATTATAACTATACTTCTCACTAGATCTTTAACTCTATATATTAATACTAATGGTAGGATTTAAGAAAACTGCTTTAATAGTCAGAATGTACGTATAAATTCTACGTCGATCTAAACAACTATGGTAATTGTTCTTTTTTTTTGATCGGCAACTATTATTAAAAAACTAGCAAGAAGCTAGACAATTACAAAGAAATAAGATTAGGATGTTGAAGCCAACAATCCCAAGAAAAAGAAAATTTGCTTCTAGCATTACACCAAGTAAAAGAGCTCGTAATAATGTCGTCAAAAATAACATCTTTCCTAGGCTTGACGGTAGCAAACAGCAACTTTTTGATGCACAAAAAACCGATTTAATGCAAAAACGTTCTTTTTAATAAAAAAATTTCGGCAAAACTATCCACTTTTAGAAAAGCTTCCTTTATAACTTTTTCATGCACCAACATACACGATCTTGTGGAATTTTTTTAGAATTTTTAGAGAACTTTTTAAAAAAAATAAATCTTTTTATCCTTCTCACAAATATTTTTCTTTTTATTTGATCTTTATATATATATATATATATATATATATATATATATATATATATATTAATACTAATGGTAGTGATTTAAGAAAACATGCTTTTAATAGTCATAATGACGTATATTCTACGTCGATCTAAACAACTATGTAATGGTTCTAGTTAACAAATACACCTACGCCGTCTTCTTCTTTAACTTGAAACAATTTTCAACACAGAATCTTATTAGAGCAGTAACATACAGAAAAGTTTGCACGGATTTATTAGAATCATAGAAGTATAGAACGCAACCTAACACTACAACACATAGAAACCTTTTATTATGTTAGAAAATATTGCATTATAGAGATGTAAACTTACCTGAGGTGGAGTTACTACCGTAAGAAGAAAAGCAAATTACGTACAAAAATAACTACCTACCAAACAGAACTTTGTACTTAAAAGCAACTAATAGTAATCGAAGAGTTTGTTAATGGTGTAAATATTAGGTAATTATAGAAAATACCTAATTTATGCAATTTACAATCAAAAAAGTTGTTTGCAAACTGCTACAATCGCAACATAGACATAACAAGCATCTCTTTGGTGGGGTTTTCATTATAGTTACTAAACAAACACAACAAACCATGAGAGTAACCAACTACGACCAAATTATAAAGTTTTTTTTAACGAGGTTAGGAATATTTTGAGTAAAGTCTTGTTGTTGGGTGAAATTGCCATCATCTACAAAAGAAAGATATTTTACCTCACGATGATTCTGAATATTTCGAAATCATGGAAGTCTTTCATCGACAGCTCACAGTGTCGTGGGGGCCGTAGCCAGCCATAAACTCGGAGCTGTGGATAAAAGACTCCCATGGTTTCGAAACGAATCTGATTCGAATTAATGACTTGACATCAAGAACTAATTTTATGAATTCTGTTTGGATTTCAAAAGGGATAAGTGAGGCTGTGGTGAGTGTAAAAAGTATTGCTATATAGGGAAGCTGTGAAGGAGAATTATAGAAACCCTACCCCTAATATTTCAAGAAGTCCATTTATGAAGGCCCATTTAAAGATACCTACTCGGCTAATCGGCCTTTTTAAGATACCTACTGAACAGTGTCATGCGACCTCAATTTCTTGTCATACTCATTTATAGTAAAGCGTAAGTACCTCTTTAACGAATATGATACTAATAACATTAAAATTAAAATTAGGTTCATTTGGATACCAAAGTTTTCTTGTATACCGCCCAGGGGACTCATCTCCACCATCCATCTTTATATCATCCAATGAATAAGATTAGATTTTTAGTTTACATTACAAGAGAATTTTCGTTTAATATATATACTTTTTTAATAACCATCTCATTTTATCACACATAAACTCTGTGTTTTTTAGTATCTTTTTTCTATCTCTATTTCTCTCTCTCTTTACACTTCGAGCGATCATTCAATTGTTCTTCTTCATCTGATCTAGTTTTCTTCAATCAATCATTCAATCGATCATCTTAACATATTCTTCTTCAAGTAAGATCTACTTATTATCAGCTTATATACATCTCGTTTTCTTCATCAGATCTTGTTTTTTATTCCTTTTTAGCTGATTCATATAAATAAGCTTATGAATTATTATCATATGAATTTATAAGCTTATTATTCAGCTTATTTATTAATTATCAGAATTTATTATGCTTCGTTATAAGCTAACTTATTAGGTAATTGATGTGAATAAGGTTATGAGTTAGAGGAGAAGATATTTATGTAAATAAGCGTATGAATTATAGGAGAGTTATGTGAATAAGCTTATCAATTAGAGGAGAGTTATCAATAAGCTTATGAATTTATATAATTTGAATTTATTGTGATGAATTATAAGCTAGCTTATTAGCTTATTTTCATCAGATTTGGTTATTTTATCCTTTTTAGCTGATTCATGTGAATAAGCTTATGAATTAGAGGAGAAGAGAGTTATATGAATAAGCTTATGAATTAGATGAGAGTTAGTGTGAATAAGCTGTATTATTAGGTAGTTTTATGATCTGAATAACTTATTATTTAGCATTTGATTGAATTAAGTTATTGATATAAGCTGAATTAAGCTGGTTTTAACTTATTAGTTAGCAATAAGCAGTTTTGAGTTGATATAAAATATATCATATATGATTTTAGCTTGGGTTATTGTGTTTATAATTGAGGTTATTTTGTTTGATATATCATATGTGATATCACATGTGATATTTCATTTTGATGGATTTATCATATGTGATATCACATATGATATCACATAGTCTGTTTTATTGGATATATCATATGTGATATCATATGTGCTTTTTTGCTTTTTGTCATGAAACAGCTTATGTGGAAGTTTTGAAGAACAGGTTGTGCATGTTCATTATGTGGAAGTTTTGATTACAACAAGAGGAGCTAAGGTTTGAAGATCAAGAACAAGTCGTGATTCAACAAGAAGTTGTGATTAAAGAAGAAGTTGTTTAAGAAAAAGAAGGTTTGGTTCAAGAAGAAGAAGACTTGGTTAAAGAAGAAGAAGAGTTATTTCAAGAATAAGAAATTCTATTTGAAAGAATAAGAAATTACATTATTTTTCTTTTCATTACAATTATCACATGTGATATTTGAAAGTACTCTTTCTAATGTTTGATTTTTATATGAACAAGTGTTAGAAATTCTATTTTACTTGATTTTGGTTGATTTTGATCTTACATGAATGTGAATCTATTATATATCAGATGTGATATTTGTATTTTACCAATTTGTAGCAAACTATCATATGTGATTTCTTTTTAGAAATCATATGTGATTTAACACAATAACCAGTAATTTATCAACCATCATACTTGATATTTAAACAATGATAACATGTTTCATGTTCTAATGTTTTTTACAAGTGATTATGAATGTGTTCAATAAAACTTAAACAAAATAGACATAATATCGAAAATCACATCCGCAAACGTTTCGTCATTTTCATTTCAGCCTAAAACATGACGACATAGTACAAAGAAAGTTATACCATTTTATCAAGACATTGTACAAAGAAAGTTTCCGATGATTTACAAAGTCGTCCGTAGACGTCAAAACTCCATACATGGATTACAAGAAAAAAACAAAGAATAATTTTTAACCGTGAAATGAAAATTCATTAGCTTCTTCATTGAGCTTCTTGGGCCTTTGGATGCTTGCGGTGTTCAAGATGCCTTGAAAACAGCCTTCTCTACACAAATAAAAAGATTTGATGAATTTTCAAGCACATTATCATATATGATATATTATAATATTATAATGTTAAAGAAGTTAACTTTCAAACAGATTATCATATATGATATTATACACACAGCTAACTTTTTTCAAACCAATTTAATCAACAAAATCTCCATAAACGCTTAAAACCTAACTTATATCATATATGATATAGACTTTCAAGCATATTATCATATATGATATTATACACATAACTAACTTTTCAAACCAATATAATAAATGATGATTACAACCACAACTTATTCTGACTCAAAATCATTAAATCAACATAATTAAGTTCACAATACAGATCCACAACAAATTTATATACAAAATAAGCATTAATTAAGTAAAATAGATTGTTGTATATAACTACAACTTAAAATAAGTAACATTTTCAACATAATTAATGTCACAATACATATTCACAACAACTTTATAATACAAAATAAGCGCTAATTAAGCAAAATAGAGTGTTGTATATAACTACAACTTAAAATAAGTAACATTCTCAACAAAATTAAGATCACAATACAGATCCACAACAAAATAAGCATTAATTAAGCAAAAAAAGATAATTATACCTGATCGGAGCACTTAATGAGACTTTCAAGCCTGGAATCATTCTTAATATTAAATTGATGAAACTGAATCCTACCATTCGAAGGCAAGGAATCAGGTTCAAGCAAATGCTTAATTTTATCACTATAAACATCAACTACTAAAACTGTGTGATTCGTTTCATATTCATCAGCTTCTCACATAAACTTAGTTTTTCAAGCATTTTTGATATGTGTGTGTGTGTGTTTTTAGTGTGTATTTTTTATCAATGTAAAATTATGTGTTGTGTATGTTTAGTGAGAGAGAAAATAGCAAATCTGAAAAAGACGGGGTGTGATTGATTGATAGAGTGGTAGGTATGTGAGATAAAATGACTGAGATGCCCTCCGCTTTTTTTATGTTTTTTCTATTAATAAAAGTGGGTTAATCTCCTCTTTTTATTTTTTTTAGATGGATGGCTAGGATTAGTCCCCTTGTATCCAAAAAAAAGAGGGTATCCAAAATAACTCCCTCTAACATTAAACATTGTTATTTTAGTTTGGTTTGTTAGTTAATAAGGCTTATAGGCTCACTTCACTTTTTTAGGCCCGTTTAATAGTTAGAGTTAGGTTTGTTTTGTTCTTATTTATTGTCGATGTATTCTTTTTTATTAAGTGAATCTGATTAATATACTTTCAGTAATCCTTCTTGTTTACATGGTATCAAGAGCTATGAAGAAAAAAAGGATTTCAATGGTTCGCAAGTTGGTTGCCTGCTTAATTGAATTTACAAGGTTCGATTTGTTTTCGTTACAGTTGTCACCGATCAGAACAAAGAAAAAAAGTGTTCGCTTGATATATCTGTTTGACCTTGACCTTGTTACTACTAAGTTTTAATTGGTATACACAACAATAATGGGACGGTGAGATGTTCATTGAATTTTGGTGATTCTTTGTTTTAGATCTCCTAAGATAGATTGATCATATTTGTATGTTATCTTTTTGTCAAGCCACTAATATTGAATTTGATATGTTACTGTTGTTTACAACATTCGTTTATTGGTTAGTGTGATGGCTTATAAATTAATTGTTTGGATGGCTTATAATTTACGGAGTAATTGTTTGGAAGCTACTGTCCACTTAAGGAAATGAAAGAATTATTAGTGGATCGTATTGGTTTTAGTTTGTCACTGTTTGGCATCAACTCCGGGTACGACAGTTATCGACTCCCGATTATGTTTGGTGTCAGTTTTGTCACTACTAGAAAGTTGACTTTAGTGACAGATTTTCCGACGGACAAATTTTCGTCGCTAATTACCGACGATATTTTGTCTGATTACCAACGGATGTTACACCAAATTCTTTTCCTACCGACCTCTGACAAATTTCCGAGAGACAAGATTTTCGTCGAAAATTCGCCGGTAATTTACTTAACCTACCGACAGCTTTCCGACGCCATACCAACAACCATGTATATTCCTAGTTAATCAGTGGGACAACTCCTAATTTATGATTCTCATCCATTTTCCAGTTCCCCCTTATGTTCGTTCCATCTTTTCCTCATAAAATATCAAAACATCCAAATCACATTTAACTAATCCCATATAATCCGATCTAAATAACAAATTCTATATAATCAAGTAAGTTTCCATCACATTCAAACTATAATTCGATTTTCCCTAATTTCATTATTTTATCTTATTTTGCCCTAATTTTGATGTACTATTTTGCCCTAATTTCATTGTGAATGGATTTTGTTGTCTCAATTTCGTGTTTTGATACTGATTATGATGTTGTGAATGGATCTGCTCACGGTTTCATTGTGAATGGATCTGATTATATGAATGTGTGTGTGTGTGTGTGGTTATGATGTTGAAGTTGTGAATGCATTATGATGTTGTGAATGGATCTGCTCACGGTTTCTTTGTGAATGGATCTGATTATATGAATATGTGTGTGTGTGTGGTTATGATGTCAAAGTTGTGAATGCATTATGTTGTTACGGTTTCAGAGTGTTTGGCTGATTGATGTGAGAGTTGAATAATCGGATAATCGGATAATTGGCTTGAAAGTTTGACGTCAGCGGTGATGAAAATGGTATTTTGATGACGGTTGGGGAGAATGGGAGGATTGTGAATACGGAGCTGCATAAGGAGGCGACCAAGGCGTATATGTCGTATGCGATGTCGGTTTTACTGGGACGGCGTTGTCGGATGTGGGGGATGGGTTGAAGCCTGTACATATGGCGTATTTTGTGAGTTTTTAAATGAATGTGTTTGTTATTGTAATTAAGGTTGTAGACTTGTTTAGGTTTGCGAATTCGTATTAGGAAATCCAAAATGCTGAATGTAGTTAGTTTTGGTACAATGTTTGTTGGCTTGTTATGTGTTTTACTAGTTTACTAAGACATGACGGTTTGTTTGGTGAGATAATTACATAAATGTTTAGTTTGTGAAGCATTTCGTGGTTGTAGACTTGTTTAGTTTGTGAAGAGGTGTAAATGATAAATGTTGCAAGATTTCGGACAAAGTGGAAATCATTTGTAAAAGTTAGGTTGTTTACTCCGAATTGGTTTGGTCATGTAGTTTTATACTAAATGTAGTTTTTTCGCGTTAAAATGTATATAACAATATGCAGCTAAGTTGTTACTTGTTTTCTAGTTTACTAAGAAACGGAGGTTTGGAGCCTTTTTGGTTAAGTAGTTACTCTTTACAGGGTATTAGTTAAACGTCTTACCATGATTTGTATTTGATTGGTTTATGATTATGCACCCTTAAGCCCTTACCAATCAGACTTTTATGCTAGCAGTGGTTTAACATGTGGCAATTGCTTTGTACCTGCAGGTAAAGTTGTATTAGATTGTTAGGTTATCACCCTTATAATTGTTTAGTTTGATCAACGCCTGTAATTGGAGTGACGGTACAAGCTTCCTCAACCGCCTCACTTTTTATTTGAGCGACTCATAATGTAGCATATACACCTTGTTCTTTATTTTTGCTTTCAACATTTGTAGGTGTACCCCCTGCCATCATGGCTACTGATAACTTTAAAACTATTTGGATGTTGGAACTTGGAACATTAGATGGCGTGCTTACCACTAGGCCACCTTGGAGATGGTTAGATGATCAGTTTGGATTGTTGGATTATAAAACGGCTCAATTGGTTAAAGAAGCACTTAAGTTTTCTTTAACAAAATAAGTGTTTTAGAATAAGCAATCGCAGACACCTCCTTAGTAAAGAGGCTTTGATTGGTATAGAGATTGGCTAAAAAGTAGATATTCTGGTGAGAGTAGAATATATGCCTGAAAGTAGTTTTTATAAGGCATAATATACGTAGATTTCTCTTTGGTGGCAATGGGCAGTGTACTCCCTGCATTAAGCACATGCTTATAGGCTTAATGTTTCCAAAGAGCATGAACTATATTTATTATATGTTTAGTTCTGAGTAGGCAGCAATATTTACTGATCTTTTACGTCACCTTCACGTTTTCCCCTGTAGCAAATGCGTTTTCAGAGATTAGTCTTTATATGCGTTGTGTGGTGTATCTTTGTCTTACAGTTATTTTTTGCTACCCTTTTGTCGCACCCTGCAGCAACCCTGGCTTGTAGCATCTAGTCGCTTAACAATCTCCCTTAACCCCCCATATCGGTATATTCAGACACACTATTTATGCCTTTTTTCTGCTATATTGTACAATTAAATAATTGACGTGCGTTCTACCAGTGATACATATAGGTATGGCTCTGGAAGTGACACTTATGCATCCTTCAAGAACCCTACTTCATCCATACATGACGCCAATGAGAGATTCTGTAGTTTGGTTCTTCAGAGCTTATATCGTAATTATATGTACACTTTTTTATTATCTATTTTTCATGTTTAATGTATTTGAATGTTTTCTCAGCGACTCCTATTCATGATGGCATGTGGACGCCTATGCGTGAAAGAGCATGGAATCCATACACACCAATGAGTCCACCAAGGTTATAGCCTTCTTTTAACATGATAAATGACATTCAAACTAGAGAATACATATAATGATCTGATGTCACAAAACAAAAGTTAACATAACAAATGGTGATGTACATGTTCGCCTATTATGTGGTGAGTTATGTGTACATTAATTGTTGGCCTTATCTATCATTTGAAGTTAATGACAACTGTTACAGCTTAATGACTAGTATATACCAATGTTAGAACATTGATGTGATGGTTAGTAGTACTTACGCAACATTTATATGTTATAATTTTAGGGATTCTTGGGAAGATGGAAACCCTGGCTCTTGGGGATCTAGTCCTCAATATCAGGTAAGCACTCTTCATTGACCTTTGAGTTACTACAGAGTACAGACATAATCTTAGTCTCGACGTGATTGGTTAATGTTGCATAACATATTGCAGCCGGGGAGTCCTCGTTCAAGAGCATATGAAGCACCAACTCTTGGTTCAGGATGGGCCAATACTTCTGGTGGGAGTTACAGTGAGGCTGGCACACCGAGGGACAACACCCTTGCCTATGGTAACCTGAAATACACATCCTCTATTATTTTTAATTATTACAAGAATAATTTCATTTAACCGATAAGTTTACTTTTCTGTCACTTCAGCGAATGCTCCAAGCCCTTACTTGCCATCTACACCTGGTGGACAGCCGCCCATGACACCATGTTTAGCATTTTTACCGGTACCCCTGGTGGCCAACCAATGACTCCTGGAGGTGCTGACTTGGATATAATGTCACCTGGCGTAGGTGGGTTTCAGTCATATATATTGTGTTGTTGAGATATATTGAGAAAAGTAGTAACATCAATGCTCACACCATGGATAACAGTTTTTAAATTTTTTGGATGGGCACTGCTGTTATGGCTTAAATATAATGTTGGTATGAATGAAGGGTAAGCTTGCGGTGAAAAGTTACTCAGGTGTTTGAGGAACTCTTGATTAAGTTGCACAATGCAGTATTATTTTTTGAAATCGGTTAAAAATATCAAAAGAGACTACGATAATGAATTAAATGTTTTCAATCATACTGACATCTCTTTTTGGAATGTGGATGGTAATGGTGGTCTTTGCATTGTAGGTGGAGACAATGATGAGCCATGGTTCCTCCCAGACATATTAGTAAATGTACGCAAGTCAGGTGATGATGCTGCCCTTGGTGTCATCCGAGAAGTGCTTCTGGTATTTACTTTCTTCTTCTACACACTGATCTGTTTACTACCAAAAATTTGAATGCAAAATTCAAATAATAGTTTGGAATAGTGCGCATATGCTATATTACTAGGGTGTCAGGAAACATGATCGAGTGTATCTATTCCTTTGTGACAATCTATGTATCTTGAAGAAAGCCTTCATATATTTACTTGATAAGTTTCGCAGACTAAATTTCAGTATTATACACGTATTTACTCTTACGGGTTGCTAGAAATTGTGCATCTGCTAACCAATGCTTAAAATGTCACTGTGGGGTTTGAAATTCTATTTTTTTGTTTGACAAAGGAAGTGGTATTAATGAATCTTATAAACATTCAATGTTATGTGCAGGTTCTGTTTGGTTTGCATCAGAAATGAAGGCCTTAAGTGATGACTGCGAGCAGTTTATGTCATTCCCTCCTAGGCATATATATTCCATCAAAACTGGTATGCAGAGTCAATCGTTGTATTTATTGTTCTGAACTTTTAGGTCTCAACTTTACATACTTCGACATGTATACAAACTTTCTTCACTTAGGGGTCTATTGGCAATAACATCATCTTATTTTATTTAATCACACCAAATTATGGTATCTAGCCTTGATATGAATCTGAATTGCCTCTTGACTTGCATGTTCCATTTTTAGTGGTTCAATATTGATCTTAATTATGATACCATCTCAAGTTTCTGTTCTAATAAAGTGGATGCAACATCAATGAAGTTAGTGTAGAATTACCAGACCATGTATTTAATTAGATTAACGATAAAATAAGCATAGAAACACTTTTTTGAATCAGAATATATTAAGTAAATTTGCAACTCGGCTTTGCAGCCAAAAGATGATACATAATTTCTCATGAATCAACAACAGTAATAAATGTTATCCACATCAAAATGAACTTGTTATTATGACTGAACCTAAGATTCCTGTTTTTTCATGAAATAAAGGTATAATATTGATGTTCACGTGACAGGTGGGCTAAGAAGGTGGTATAACCCCCCATGGTACTCAGAATGTATTCCTTCAACTCCATATGATCCCCTGGTTCTCCGTCATGCCTTCGAGAAGGTTTGTCAGTTCTAGATTTGTCACATATTTGCAGCTTTTTAATAAGCTTATTTACATGTCAATATGCATATAAAATAGTGTCACTACATTATTACACAGTTATTGTACTTTGAGAACATGGAGTGATATATAACTTCATTTTTTATTGTTTGTTTGATTTAAACCAACTTATAGGTTGTGATTAAAAGGCTTATGACGGATGCTAAGCAGGTAATCACTCACTTTTTATACATTCACTTTCATCTTTGCGATATCAGCTACGATGCAGCAAAATGTCCTTGTATGCTTGCGTGTTATGGCTTATACGAGTTTTCTCAATATCTACTTGATACGCTTATAGATGTGAGTGTGTATGTACATGTAATTAGATGCTTCCACATATTGGCTTTTGCTGACTACCAGAAGTTTAGTAATGCATTTTTTTCAGTGGACTTGTGGTTTAATATAACGGAAGTTAGTAATTATGAAGTTTTTGTAATTTGGAAAATAGTTGGTGTGACCCACTGATTTTGTTAGGATTTTGATTAGGAAAAGCAAATAACATTATCTACTTTCATGAAGATTTTAAATCTGCTTTTGGCAATCAGGACAGGATCTTATCCATTTCCGGATCCGCTTGAAAGTAGTATTACGCATGATCATGAAGATGTAGAGCTCGATATAGGTAATCTGGCTATCTGTTTATACAGCTTATAAACTTTACATCAGCATTTTCAAAAATAGCTTTATTTCTAGTGCAGGTTGTAACGGTTTGACGTTGAATTTTTCTACAAACCATTAGCGTCTCTAAAGCTAATTATTTTTGTGTTTAAGTATTTGAGTCACTAATATATATCAATGCAGATGACATTGAAATCGATGAACCTGTATTAGTAGTGCCTACATCATCACATACAAAACGAAAAGAGGAAATTGGTATGTTTGAAATAGTTCTTCAAGACTTCAACCCATGCTTTATATAAATAGTAATGTCGAGATTAATTTTTACATCTTATGCTGCAGGAAAGAGAACCGACAGACAAAAGTTATTCGATGATGACAATGCTAAGATTAATTTACGCTCAAGCTCGTGAACAAGCTCGAGAGAGAGAATGGCAACAAGGATGACCGACATTAACTCGGTGTTGAAGCAGTTTACTGATTCATGCCCTCCGCCTTGGATGGATAAAGTCATACAACCATTTTGAATTTTTGGATTAAATACTTAGTTTCATCTTGAATGTTTTGAATGCTTCAGATTTCATTTGCCGCCTTGGATGGATAAAGTCATACAACCATTTTGAATATTTGGATTAAATACTTAGTTTCATCTTGAATGTTTTGAATGCTTCAGATTTCATTTGATTTGACTACAACTTTTGTGATCTGAATGTTAAATCTTTAATGAATCTATTAAATCTTGAATCACCCATTTCATTTATTAGCTCTTTTTAGTTATTTTAGATACTAGTTTACATAAATGTGAGTTGTAATGAAGAAAATCATTTGTATTTTTCTGATAAAACTGTGACTGTTTAGTGACACCTTTTCCGACGGATCTCCAACGAAAATATTTCCGACGACTTTCCAACTGAAACTTTACTGACGGACTTCCGACGAGCAAATTACTGAAAGAATTCCGACTGATAGAAATTAGCGACCAGGATTCACAGACAACCACTTTCCGTCACAAATTTGTCGGAAACACCTTTTACCGACGGATTTCCGACTGAAAAAGCCGTCGCTATAGACCAGTTATGTAGTAGTGTGTGTACTCCCTAGTAGGTTCAACATCTTGTTTTCGTTTGGTATTGGTATTAGTATCGCTAATTAGTATTTGCACCGGGTTGTTATGGATTGTCATTGGTCAGTTTGGTTTTGCATTGGTGATGGAGATATTACAATCTTAACTAATCCGACTAAGTCTTGAGTAGTCATGTGTAGCATCTCGACATCAACACTTGTATTGGTTCTTGTTCCACATCTGGTTACCTCAAACTCCGCGATTTCATCTAGTTTTATTTGGTTTCGTATGTTTTGTGCTCTGGTTTGTCTGCATCTGCTTGGGAATCTGCTTTCTGAATCTGCCTAAATCTGTCTGCATGAATTTGCTCTTCGTCTACCTTTGTTCGGATCTTTCTCTTGTCTGTCTAAATCTGCTCTTCGTCTAACTCTGTTCGGATCTCTCTATTCTCTGCCTAAATTTGTATGTATGTCTGCTCTCATTCATCTCCTTGTTACAGTTTGGATTGCATCGGATTAAGGCTTCGTCTAGCACCGAGTCTGCACTCTGAGACACTCCGCTCAACGTTTGTTTTTCAGTTTTAGTTTATTTTGTGTTTGACAAACTCTCAATGTTCACCGCTGCACCATTATGAGTTAGAAGGGGGTGTTGGTTAATAAGCCTTATAGGCCCAACCTACTTGTTTAGGCCCGTTTAATAGTTAGAGTTAGGTTTGTTTTGTTCTTATTTATTATCGTTGTATTCTCAATTGTTAAGTGAATCTGATTAATATATTTTTAGTATTCCCTCTTGTTTCTACATGGCAACTCGTATTTGACTGAAACTAAAAGCAATGGAAAAATTAAAAGGCTAATTGTCTGAAAGTATAACTTACGTTTACGTTTTGAGTTGTATGTATCATCGTTGAGAGTAACTTTTTGAATTTTGGTTATTTTGTGTATTGGTTATCGTATTTTTGAGTATTGAATCAAGTATTTTTGAAAATCGTGTCACGTATTTTTGAAAATCGATGCAAAAAATAATTAAAATTCAAAAAGTTAGAGTTAATTATTACTATAATAAATAGTCTGATATTAACAATGATATGTACAACTAAAATTAATAATAAGTAAGATACAATTTTGAGACAATAAGCCTAACACTGTGTTCTCGAGTTCAATTTTGAAGAGAAAAAAAAAGAAGAGAAAGAAAACTTTAATAAATTTATGTTCTTGAGTTTTTTTAAAGAAAGAAAAGAAGGGAAGATGAGGAAAATGAAATGAAATTTTTAGCTAAAATTTTCCTCCCAAAAATAGAAGGAAATGGAAGGAAAGTAATCTTTTACTTGTCATAAGACATAATTACCCTTGCCTTTTAAACTTTAAATCTATAATTACCCTTGCTTTTTAAACTTTAAATCTCTCAAACATGAGTATAATTGTTATTAATGAACTTTTTTCCATTCTTTTCCATCAACTCAATAACACAAATATTTTTACTAACTTCTAAAAATTTCTTTTCTTTACCTTTCTTTTATTTTCTTGGGGCTTGAAACTCTAAAAATTTTCTTTTCTTTACCTTTCTTTTATTTTCTTTTCTTGGGGCTTGAAACGAGAACGCGGCGTAAAATTAAATGATACTTATAGAAAATCCCTAAATATATGCAATTTATATGTCAAAATTGTTGTTAAATACAGCGGGTAACAATCGTAACACACATGTCAAACAACAACCTAGTAATAAAGTAATAATCCCAAATTATATTTTTGCTTTGAGATTTAATTTTCTCCGGTGTGGGATATTGAGTTTACACTCAACAAGATTCTTTTGGACTCGGTTTTGCTTTGGAGCGATGTATGTTCATTTTTATTTGGGGTTATTGTCTCTATTCTTCCTCTTCAGTCACACCATTTTTGATGAGACGTCTAGTACTCTATAATTCTCTTTTAATTACACTTTTTCCCTTAACGAAATCATCCCATCACTTTTGTTCTTTAAACTCTGTCCCATTATCACTTCTGATTATTTTTACTTTCTTATCCACTAGGTTTTCTACTTCTTTGATAAAATTCTTAAGGATCTCAGTTGTTTCATCCTTAGTTGATAAAAAGAAAACCCATGAAAATCTACTATAATCATCAGTGACTATCTATGCAGTAATTTTGTGCATAGGCTTACTAAACAAAAGTTGGACAAGAGATCCTTGTGCAGCACAACATGGCTTTAGTAATGGGATTAAAGGCCTTGGTCTTACAAAAGGCTCTGTGTTGCTTGCCTTTAAGACTGGCAACACATGTTTGGTCATTCTCAAATCTTTTTAAAGGCAGATCTCTTACAAGATTTTCTTTGACAAGTTTATTAAATATCTTACCAAATTATTTATTTGGACAAGCCTTCTATGCCATGCATTGATTCTTCAGATGTAGCCCTTTACAAATACAAGTTAAACTATCTTTAGGAACTATGTTTTCATATCAAAACTGTACATGTTTCATGTCTAGGATTTTTAAGATGTATTGATTTTATCAAGCCAACTTAAAATTGGGATGATAGAACAAGACATTCAAGAATTCAGTAAAGAACATAGTTCTTTTTGTCACACATCGTGAGGACACTAAAGAGGTTTGATCTGAAACTTTAACTCTTTGTCAAAGTTACACATCATTAAAATCCAGATTATTCAGTTTTTAATAGTTATCCTTTGCCATTAATTCTGCCTTCCATATGCACCTCACAAAAAGTAACATATCCTCCATCAAAATCTTTGGAAATCTAAAAGAGAGGCTTTGTTTTCAGTCATGTGCCTTAGGCATAACTACAACAAAGCCTTTATCATTTAGTGTGATTGATCTGCACACATAATTATAAAGTTAGTTTTCTTGGGGACTCCAAGCCATTTACTGGTCTTGGATCTGCATTCATGATTCAATGTAATTATATGTGTTGTAACCAGTGATGCAAGATTGGGTTTGTTGGGTCATCCAAACACATGCCGAGGGCTTTAAACAACATTAAATCCCTATGCACATGCCATGTATTAACATTTTGCACTACCAGTATTAAACCTTTTGCTCTACTTATTAACATTTTTGTGATTAAGACCTTTTTGTTAATGTTGTTCTCTTGTTAATAATGGCATTGTGAACAATTGTTCTGTGCTTGATTTGTAATATTTGTCCTTAGGTCCTTGAACAATGATATGTTGTTTTGGGTGTGACAGTTTTTGTTCTGCATAGCACATTATTTAAAGGCATAGCAGTACTATAATTGGTCTGCAGTTGTTATCTGATACCTTACTGTATTAACTGGGCCGTGATGTTTTTTATGATTTTGGCACTGTATTCTTAATAAACTGCTCTTGGAGCCTATGTTTGTGATGCATGGGGATGAGGGTTTTAGGACGCTGTATTGAATGTGATCAAAACTTTCTCTGATAAAACAGGCCTTGTTATTAAAAACAAAGTTACTCCTAATTGATTGGATTTTTGAAACATTCTTTCCTTTGGTTTCCTCTAGGTCTTTGTGACCTGTACATCTCTGCATACCAGAACTGACCTCTCTAAATGGTTTTTTTTCAGGTTTTATACAACTCTTTCTTAAGTAGAGTAGTATAATAGTTTCTTTTCAACCTTAGGGATAGGCTCAACATTCAATTCCTCATCATCTGACACCAATCTTCAATAATTGGAGCATAATTTTTCTCTCTTGTTTACTTAGGTTATTCTTCCCTATACATGATTTAGGTGGGACTGAAAACTTTGTCTTTCCAATCTTTGTTGCCATAAGTGAGGCTGACAAGAGCTTAGTTTTAGAATCACAGGTCTTTGTTGTTGTTTTAATGAGCATTCAGTATTCTCTTTGTATTATTGGTCTTTATAACAAAACCAGTGATAGGCTTTACACTCAGATTCCTGGGTCCATGCTCATTAATCTCAGGTTGTTTGAATCTTCAGAACTGAATAGGTAAGTCATATAGGCGGTTGGTCTATTAAGAATCAAGGCATGAGATGACTTGGGGGACAGCACTTTATCTAATCCTTTTCTTGCTTTTGTCGGTATATCTGACTTTACTTGCATTTGATTGATCTAAGTCTTTTGCTGATTTTTCAAACTTTGCAATCTTAAACTCAAACCCCTCCTTTTCTTGTTTAACATTTTTAAATTCAGTCCTAAGTAATCCCATTTGATATTCTTTGTGACCTACACGTCTTTAAGCAAAGCAATTTCCTTAGAAAAAAGAACTTCATGTTCTTTATATTTAAGAATTTGTTGTTCTAAAATTGATAAACCTATTTTGTATGTAGCTGCTTTAAAACCAGTATCATCTAATTTAACAAGTAAATCATCATACTGTTTCTTTAGAGCTTCATAGTTTTTCAAACAAGATTTAGAACAGGATTTATCATTTGTTACCTCAGAATCTGAGAATGCCATGAGAGCCATGTTTGCCTGAATTTCTTCCTCTGCCATGTCACTCCAATCAAATCCAGCACCATCTATAGCACACATTGCCTTTTCAGAAGCATCTTCAATCTTTACTGCCTTTGATGAGCTACCTTGATTCCAATTTCTGTTGTCTTTACTCCTTGGTGCTCTGCATTCTCTGGCAAAATGTCCCATTTTATGGCAGTTGAAACATTCTACCTTTGATTTATCATATCCAGCAGTATTGCTTCCATCAATGATGATCTTCCTTCTAGTTCTCTGATAGAACTTTCTTGCCCTCATGCTTAGTAGTGCCATATTCCACTTTAGATCCATTTCTTCCAAATCACCATGTTGAAGTTGCTCAAGATCTTCATGAACTAGTTGGGACCCTTGTGGTTGAGTTGATAGAAAGGCATATACTGTGGCATCACTAAAACTAGCAGTACTAATTTCAGTACAACCAGTATTAACCTTGGTGTTACCAGTACTAACTTCAGGATTAACAGTATTAATAATATTAGTACTGCTTGAACCTGAAGTGGTTAGAAATGCCAAGTTCTTATCATCATTGTTTGTGCCAATAGATTTCTTAACCTTCTGTTTAACAATTTTAAAATTGTTGTATAAATCATATAAACCCATAATATCAATATTAGGTTTGTTCATCCAAACTACCACATGTGTATCCCATTCAGAAGGTAAGCTCCTTAAAAACTTAACATTTAGATCTTCTAGAGGAGTAACTACACCTAGAATTGCCAATCTACTAACATCCTTTTGAAGCCTGTTAAAGATAGAATCAAGTGATTATGAGCTTGAAGCATTAAAGTTTTCATACTGTTGCTTCAGCATGGCCTTCTATGTCTTCTTAGTTGCTTCATTCCCTCCAATTCGAGCTTTAATAGCAGCAAACATTGATTGAGCATCAACATACTGATCGAAGGTAAGTTGATGTTCATTGGGCAGTGCCATGAGCAGTAGACTTCTGGCCTTTACATCATTCTTTTTACACGTCTTTTCTTTGGCAGTAGAAGGCACAGTCATCTTTGCTGCTGTTGATAGACTAGTTTCTTGTGCTGTAATAGGAATAGGTACCTACGAATTCTCATTCTCTATGACCTCCCATAGAGCATAATCCTGGATCTGAAAGTACTGATTGATCCTTATCTCCCACATCTCATACTCCCCGAGTTTGAGCATGGGAAGCTTAGCCAACGCATTGTTCTGAGTGTTCTCCAACTCCATTACTTCTAGATCAAAGTTTCTCAAAGCACAGGCTCTGATACCACTTGTTGATCCCATGCCTTGATCGGTTTTTTACCTAGTAAAGTGTATGTTACCTTGGATGAATCCAAAATTACAATAGATGAGACTTTGTTTGTATATCAAAGTGTATGCGGAATCTACACTTTGATACTCTAGAAGTATTTAGCAATGGAACAGTACCAACAATGAATATATCATAATCTGCTTCAATATTATTGATAATACGAGTACTCTTGATAGTACTAGGGTTACAAACCTTGAAGCTATTACAATCTTTCTCTAAGATGTATTCTCTATCTCTTAAGCGAATGTGTCTATGTATGCGTATGTAAAACCTTAACCTAGGATCTCCTTTTATACACCACAAGGAGTCCTTTACAAGATAACTATCAATCATAATCACATACAAATCTTCCTAAAATATAAAAGATATACATTCCTTATTTATCTCCATGCATCCTTATCTCCAAGTCAGCAGCTTTGACCATCAGCAGTATTAATCTTTCTTCTAGCAGTATTAACTAACTCTGGCAATACTAAGTATGTACTGGCAGTACTAACTCCATTAGTGCTGTTAGTTATACTTTGGCAGTATTAACTCTTGTGAAGATTTATTCCCAACAAAACTTCCTATTTTATTGTTACTACCTGAAGTAACATTGTGCTCAGGTTTAACGTTCTTTTGTATCTCACATTCTTCAACGTCTTTATCAACAGGTGTGCAAACATGGGGGATATTGCAATTCATCATCCCTAGATTGACTAGTGTTTTCATTATTCCTGTTCAAGATTTCATAAATCTTAAACGAGTCATTAGAATGTGTTTTCTCCTCACTTAGTATATTGTTAATTCCATGCATAGAAACATTCTCATGCACAAAGCTTAATTTAGAGACCCTGTCAATGTTACTATGTTTATCAGTTGCATTAACGTTCACCGTATCACCACACTCTCTACCCGCATTAAAAATCATAAATCATTTCTTGGGACACACCAACGTTAACAAAATCAATCCCGGGACGGGATTCCTTTTAAGGGGTAGGTAATGTCACAACTCAAAATTTTCAGAATTTTAAATTACTATTTTACCCTTTGACTTTTTGGTTCCGACTTGACTTTTTGACTTTTGACCTTTTACGGTCACATAAAAACGATTAACGAAAAGTCGGTAAATTTTTGAAACGTATTTAAATAATAAATCATAATTACTATTATTATCGCTTATTTGCAAATTTATTTTTCAAACTTATTTGACTTAAAAATGAGGATACATAGGTTATTCCTAAATTGACTTATCAAAAATGACCCGCTAAATTACGTTTTCACGACTCGGCCTCTATAGCAATTTGATGTAAAACGACATTCCGGACAACTTTTCAGTTTTACCCGAGACACGAAACCAAGTAGAAAATGACTAAAATAGCATCGCAAAGTTTTGAAAACCGCACACAACGCGTACCAACACAAAAATAATTAAATTTATATTTAATTATCACTTTATTAAATAAAAATATTTAATAAAATTTATTAATATTTTATTCAAAAGCGTTTATTTAAAAACGAGAACGTTCAAATTAAAGTTTTATTTTTCGGACAACGCTTGTCCGTGATACCCAAAATAAATAATAAACATTAAATAATTTTTTTTAAAAACATTTATAAAATATAGTCAAGTAAATACTCATTTTCATAGGAAAAATCATTTGGAAAACAATGGCGAAACTTTCGTATTTTGAATCATCCGTTAACTAGCTTAAACGAGCCTCGAACCAATATTTACCAAAAATTACACTTATGGTCCTTCTAGAAACATTTATAAAATTTACCCTCATCTATTTTGGACTTGTCACATGCTTTTTATAACTTTTGTGTATATATATCAAAGTTATTAGGGTTTCACTCATTTCTATAACCCTAGCTACACACACCTCCCTCATCCTTTTTAAAATTCCAGCGCCTCTCATCTTCGCGGCTAATTTTCGGCCACCTACCGCCGACACCCAACTAACACCATCATCACCCCGCTGCCATATCACCCCGTCACCACGAACCACCACTCCACCTACGACGATAGCAGCAACAGCCGCCACCAGATCTGACGCCACCACAACCGCCATCATCCTCATCTCGTCGCCACCTCCATCCCCACCATCTCCATTGCCGCTACGACATCTCCACCATCAACACCATCTCACAACCGCTGTCACCATTATCACAACCACCTCACCATCGTCATCATCTCCATCCTAACACCCTCGTCACCACTTCATGTATAATACCCCTCCACCATAATTTTAGGCATAACCACCATGATGTTATATTTCAACTCTATGTCAGCCCAAAGTTCAATCATTACTCTAGCATAGCTTGACCTGCCCCATGATTGCAAGCACATATCAGAAGTATCAGAGTCAAGCATTAATAGAGTACTAAGTTTCGTAGCAATGGCACTCAAACAATCCTCGCTAAACGCCATAATGGGAACACCATGAAGTTTAACCCAAACCAGCACATTCCTAACATCCTCTTTTAGAAGATCAACATCCGGATTCCATTTTCGAAGAATAAGCGGATGATTGCAAATGAACCATTGACCATTCTCAAGCATTGAGTTCAAACCATCCGTAGAGCTAAATCGGAAAGAGAATAACCCACTAGACGAGTTAAGCATTGATTTAACCAAACCAAACTTACCCTAAGTGTTCCTAACATAATTAACAACAACGGGGTAAGCCACTCGCTTACCCAAGAAGTAGCCATAAGTAGTATTCACAAACCTTTCGCTAATAGCTCAGATCGACTCCACCGGCACAACAACATCAATCCCGTTCCCCCCGGTGTAAACAAAGTACAGATGTTCACAGCCTTCTTACTCGAATCACCAATATCATTGGCATATGAAGACTTACCAGGGGTGTTTCCAACCGGAGTAGTTCTCACCTTATTGCCAACATCATTTATGTTCTCCTCATTACAAGCAGAAGATTGAATTCCATGCTCCTCATATACGGTTGAAAACGATTCTAAACCTGCATTAACAACATTAACATGCTTCCTACCCTCAACTAACTTATCTGCCATCGAGACTTGCTTCTCCTTCACACCCCTCCCAACCCTACTTCCCTTTTGACTCAAAAACCCTTGCTCCATTCCCACTGTATTCACACCCACGTAACCGATAGTACAATAAACTAGAAGAACATATGCCTAAATCTTCAATTATAAAAACCCTAGTTAGCTAGGGTTGGAATCAAATGCACAAAATACACAACCTGATGATGTAGATAGGGCAAACAAAAGCAGATACAGAACACCAAGTAACCCGAACGAAATACAGAACCTGATCATAACGAGAAAACACTAAATATAAACGATTGAAAGAAAACCCTAAAAATCAAAAACCCTAACGATTAGACAAAGATCAAGACCCACTAATATTAGTGATGAATAGTCATACTAACAAGCAGAATCTAGTAATGGAAAGTAAAGAATCGAATAGGGAAGAGCCGATTTAGGGTATAAGCATGATCGCCCTTTTTTCTCTAGAGGGGTGTCGAACAATTCTTAAGTTTGGGTACCAGTTCATAAAGTTTGGTCTAGTAAGTTTCTCTTGTTTAAGAATCGACCTGATAGTCGTATTGTTTGTGTTTTGGGTAGCAGCAGCCATCTACAAAACAATCAAAAATTCAGAAAATATTAGTATTTTCGATAATAATATCTTATAAAATTAACTACCCATGTTTAAAAAAATTAAACAATTAATTTTATCAAGAGTCTAAGATCCAACTTGACGTTCTACCATTAATGCAGTTGATCTACTAGAAATGGTAAACTCAAAAGGTAACCAGCATGTGATAACTGCCAACATGTGCAACTCTTAGCCTTTATAGGGCACAAGGCATTATAATCTGGAATTACAATGTCAAGTAGCATGTTTAACTCCATCGTATGCCTCGGGTCAAAGTTCTGAATAATAATACTCGATATAATTTGTCCAATACAAAATCAGTAATTTTATAGTCTCAGGTTTGACCATACAATTGTTATATTACCTTGTTTGCAAATTTACCTAAAATTGTTTTAGAGTAAAAATACACCTCGAGTGATTTCATACTTCGATGGCAAATGACTTAATTTTAGGGTAGAATTTGATAAAAACAATGTTATCAAAATTGTGTATAAGGAAGCATGCATACAACCTTATAACACTAGTTATTTTTAAAACCTTTCCATTTTCATTTTAAAACTTTCTATGAATACAAATCCCTACATTTTATAAATCACATGCCATTTATAAAATTAGGGTAGCCATGTTTACAACATTTCCAAGTATAACTGATCTTACTACGGATAAGGTTAGTTCCTCATGGGAAATAATCGAACCCTAGTAACGATTATGACATACTTAAAATATTGTTAAAACCCTTTATGTAAAATTTGTGTATTCTTGCGTTGTTCTGTCGCGGGTTCCCTTACGGAAACCACTAAACCCCTGCGTTATAGAATGTTTGCAAGAAAATTACAAATTTACGAATACAGTCCATGATTTAGCAAAGTGTACGTATCAATATACACACAATAAGCATTTTAATCATGTACTTTTAGTCCATATTAATTTTGAAATCATTTTTGCATAATTATATAAAAAACGCCATTATATAAAACATGCCAAACATATTTACCAATTTTAATCATACTAAACAAGAATCATTTACGCAATTAAAGCATTAATTTAACAAAGGTCTTCCTTACTTTTGCAATTAATCAAAAAATTCACGTAATATTCTCATGCATACAAAACCACACGCATGCATACATATGTATATTAAGCTTAATAACCATGAGTTACATGCATGTAATCCATGGTTGATAAATTAATATATATATATATATAAAAATATATATATGAATATATACAATATATATAATATATATATAATATATATATATATATATATATCAATATATATATATAAATATATATAATAAATATATATATAAACTTAATAACCATGGTTTCATGCCATGTAACCATGGTTGAGAATTATTATTTGCAAGATAAATAAGCAACAATATATATAAAAAATCTAAAAAGCAAATATAATCATAATAAACGAATTAGAAATCAGGTAAAAATATGTCCATATTTTATTTCCATATTTATGTGACCAATTAGGGCAAATATTATTTCACAAAATAATTTCCTAAAATAATTTTCACATAAAACCAAGAAAATAACACTTATTTAGGCGACATTTTTTACATGTTATTTACGTTTTTTATGTAATTACAACGCTATATGAGATGGCACCAAAAGTTCAATATAGACCTAATATTTGTCATAGACCCAATGAACCAATCCTAGCCACTCATTTTTTCATCAAAAATAAAAAAACCTACTTTTCACCTCTTTTTTAAAAATTAAATATCTCACACACTGTTAATCGTTACGCAAAACAAAACATATCATCGCGACGAGAATTAAATTATCTTTCTATAGAGGGGCGACACTATGTACTTTCGACGAACTTTTTATTATTATTTTATGAAATCATATATGATTTATGAAATCATATATGATTTTATGAAATCATATATGATTCGTTATACGAATCATATATGATTCGTCACACGAATCATATATGATTTTCGCAATTCGTGACTGAAACAAAATTGAAAAAAAGTTCGTTAGAATCACAAATCATATATGATTTCATGAAATCATATATGATTTCGATGTTCAAACGAGTTTTGACTAAATCGCTTAGGCTTAACTGATTGAATAACTTGTTAGCTAAGACTATGTATAAACCGCTTAGGCTTGTCTCACTATGCGTATAAATCGATTCGTCAAATTGACCATCGTATAATTCTGTCTAGTATAAACCAGCGTATAAATCGCTTGGAATAAAACCAACGTATAACATCACCCGTATTAAATTCCGCGGTATTACAAACGCGTATAAATAGCCTAGCTTTAAAAAGCATATAAATCGGCTAGTATAAAATTCACGTATAAATCGCCTGGACTTAAACGCGTATAAATCGCCCAGTACAAAACTTGCGTATAAATCGCCCAAGGTAACTTTGCGTATAAATTGTCCAGTACAAACTCAGCGTATAAATCGCCTAGTACAAACTTAGCGTATAAATCGCCTAGTATAAAATTCACGTGTAAATCGCCTGGACTTAAACGCGTATAAATCGCCCAGTACAAAACTTGCGTATAAATCGCCCAAGGTAACTTTGCATATAAATCGCCAAGTACAAACTCAGCGTATAATTTGCCTAGTACCAACTCAGCGTATAAATCGCCTAGAACAAAAACTCAAATTTTTCAAACTCGAAAAAGATGCACTTTTTGACACTCTGAGATGATTTCTTTTGCAAAACTAGGCTAAACTTAGAAAGCCTTAACATAAAAATGCAAACTTTTTGATTTTTGAGGCGGATTTCTTTTCACTTTTTCCAAGTGATTCGAATGAGTTTTTTCAAGACAAAAACAAAACCAAGAGAAGTTTTGTAAGCTTTTTGAGAGTGAGGGAAGGAAAACAAAAGAAGAGATGATGTTTTTCCCAAAACTTAAAATAAGCTAAACAAAAAGGCAAGAAAGACGAAACCAAAAAAGAAAGAAATAAGCTCGAGATAAGTTATAAAAGACTCGAATGAATCACCAAAAACTCCTTGGCTCTTGATACCACATGATAAACTTATCATTCCATCATCACATACACGAAATAGAGAGATTTCTAGAGAGAGAGAGGTTTTAGAGAGACAAAGAGGTAGAGAAAAAAAAAAGAGTGGTTGATTATGACAAGAAAGAAAGAAAACCAACACCCTCTCCACATTTGGAGAGGGGTATTTATAGTACTAGGGAGGCCGGCCATGGGTCTTGGTGGGTATCCATGGACCGGGCTTGATATCTAATGGGCTTTAAGCCCGTAACTAAGGCCCAATTAATTTCTAGAATTCCCGAAAACATAAACTAGACTAATATAAGGCTTGGGAATATAAATGACCATCACTTTACTAAAAACTAAGGCTAACATTCTTTCTTGGAACTATACTGGTGATGCACATATGTGGTGCTAGGATGCTAATCAAGCTGCAAGAAAGCATCCTAAACCAGCCTAGTTGGATGATATACTGATTGATGAAGAAGTTGCTTGTAATGGTAGATGTTGCTCGAGGAAGCAGACTTGGAGCATGGCTTAAAGCATGTTGTCTCTTACCGAGAAAATCCAGGGGAGTAATCCGTTTCATTTCTAACCCTTCCTATTTAAATTTTATATATTTAATTCTGACTCAAATGGGGGGAATGGATTAAAAATAAACACCCATTTGATTATACTTGCCTTTATTTTTCTAGTTTATTTTGAAAAATGTTTCATTACTAAAATATTGACATGTTTTTTTTATTACTTAACTAGTTAAGACTTTACAGAGCACACCCTACCTTATAATTCCATTATGTGAGGATAAACCTTTGTGTTTTCCCCTTATACATAAAATCAATAAAAATGAGTGTGCCGACAGCTATATTAGACTTTAGAACTTGGCCTGGTATATCTTTTCGAGACCACCATAATGAGCATTGCACCTAGTGTAATCAGTGTAGCTTTGATAAAAGGCAAATTTTAGGATTAACCCTAAAAAGCCTATATATGTTTTATGTGTATTAACTTTTCACACTGATTAGTCAATCCCCTTTTTAAACCCTTGTTGCACTCATCTTTAGTGCAAGATACCCCTAGTAAAACCTGTTGAGCCTTTCCTTGTGTTAAACCCAATATATGTTGTTTCGTTACACCAATCACCTAGCCTTCCCTGTAGTTTCTTTAGTCCATGATCGGGGAGTTGCTGGTTTATTTTGATTTCACTCGTGAAAGTCGCGGGTTAGGATAGAGGGTATGTGAATAAGTTTAGGGTTTGAAGACAGATGATCTTAAGTGGGGGATACTCATGTATATATGTGTTTGTTTTGTTATTTCCGTTTCAGTGTATCCTTGTCTTGCATCAAAAAAAAAGAAAAAAAAGTGAATAAAAAGTATGCAAGCAAGTGTCTATTGTAGCTGATAAAAAAATTATAAATCAACTTATATGTCGTATTGTGGTAGCATTCCCGCCTTGTTCAGCTGGCGATGATTAGTCATATCTGTCTTTGTAAATGGGTATCGATTATAAATCTTGGAAATCGTTATCTAAATAACCTAATATTACATTAATATTAAACGAGCTACGCAGTGGATATAGATCACATATAGCATATATAATTAACCATAAAAAACATAAACAAGTAAAATACCTTTACCAACCAAGCTAGTGACAAATCGAAGACACTTCGAGTACACGCACGTATGTAATAACGTGCGAACCAGACACTACTTCTAGTTACTAAAATAAATAACCTCTACGTGTATCCACACTACACGTCAAACGATATCACCCGAATGCTAGTTCTTGATCAACGAACAATTAAACACAAGAAAAACCAAAACTAAAAAACCCTAAATGGGTTGTTTGTTTTGTTCGACCAAGAGAGGGAAAGAGAAGAGAGGATTAAGAATTATGAGCTCTAGGATCCTTCTTATATACTAGGTGAATTTAGGGTTTACCTAAAATACATATCTTTGAGGAAAAGATAGCTCAAAACCCAATCCAACCCCCCACTTGGGCTAGGCCGGTTGAACCAAGGGAAAACACCCATTGGTGTTGACATTTTGACTTTTCCAATATTTATGGTTAATTACATTTAATTACCCATTAATTAAAAAGCCTTTACAGTTAATTATTCATAATGAACCAATCACCGACCGTTAGTGTTCTTTCGTCAAATCATATATCAATATAAATAATAAATATACAAATATATTATTATAAACATTAATAGAATGATATCTAAGTGTAAACTTGTGTGACCCCATAGGCCCATCTATTTCCAGCTGTATAAATATCCGTATAACATGAGCACAAACCAACAGCTCCCACTTGCAAATGTCTTTGTCATATAATATAAAATACTAACATTGACGAATATTCTAGCAACATCATTAATGCTCCCAGAAATACATGAGTATGTAGTTTTGTTAAACAACTCAGCCTTCAATGGTTTCAGTTAGTCCTATCCTTTTGTTTCAGATAGAATGTTAAATATGGATATGGATCAATAATCATTCCATAGTTTAACGATTGTGTTTCTCGCATCTGTATTGATTCAGATCACCAAATGTAAAAAGAATCAACTTAACTACACTTTGGGCACGGCCATGCAAATATCTGATCAACCCAACGAGGGGCCCAATAAGTATCTTACTCCCACACACGTGGAGAAACAAATCCTATTTTGACTACAAGTATCCATCATGTACTTCAAAACATTTCTAAAAATAGCCCTTATAACTACCTTTTAACAGCATAGTAGTAGAATATAATTAAGAAATGCTATCTATACATGCAAAACCCGCTTGTATCTTAAGTCTAAGGATAAACATGACTTTCACCATTAGTGTAATGCACCCAATAACGCCGATCCATAAAGTGATTAACACGGGTGGGGTATCTAATATTCAACCACATTGAATAACATGTGAAGCTGGCAGAATCATCTTTACATATAGTCCATAATACAACCAAACACTCACATTTACCTTATCTTAAAAATATTCTCATATTGTTAATTGGTAATGGACAAGGCTTTAGAATGCTACAAGTCATTCATGGATATAAACATGCAAATATAGGACATAATTATTATGAAATGAAAACAATATACCACGTAAATTAATTCATTTATTAAAATAATAACCGTTTAACATCTAATTATCCAAATATTAACTAATACATCCCAGATTTACATGAGACTACTAGCAGGGACAATTCCAATCACCATAGCATGTTCATAATGCTTATTGAATGTCATTGGTTATGTAAACGGATCAGCTACGTTGTTATCTGTGTGAACTTTCTTAAGGACAATCTCACGTTCTTGAATTACTTCACGAATGTAGTAATATTTCCTTTGAAAATGTCTGGCTCCATTCAAAATTATAGGATCATTGGCGATCGCTATTGCAAGCTCATTGTTACATAGCATCTCCATAGGTCTTTTATTCGATGGCACGACACCTCTAAGTCCATCAATAAATTTCCTCATCCAGACGACTTCCATTGATGCTTCAGCAGTAGCAATGTACTCGGCTTCTGTAGAAGACATGGCAGTAGTGCTTTGCTTGGCACTCTTCTAGTCTACGGCTCCACCATTAAGTACGAACACATATCTCGTTTGGGATTTGGTATCGTCCTTATTTGTTTGAAAACTAGCATTGGCATAACAAGATACTTTTAGCTCAGCTTCAGGTTTTGCCCCATACACAAGAACCATATCTTTAGTATTCCTTAAATACTTAAGAATAGCTTTAATAGCAGTCTAGTGAATCTCACCAGGATTTTGCTGAAAACGACTACACAAATTTTGCGCAAAGGCAACATCAGGTCTAGTACATCTAACCGCATACATGATTGAACCTATAGCCGAAGCATAAGGAACTCTTTGCATATGTTGTACCTCACTAGGTGTTTTAGCACCTTGGGACTTTCTATAGCCGGGCTTTTCTATCAAAGAAGTATACCCCTTCTTTGAGTTTTCCATCCCAAATTTCTTTAGGATTTTATATAGATAAGCACTTTGACTAAGACAATCAACCGCTTAGATCTATCATGTATGATCTTGATTCTAAGGATGTATGTTGCTTCTCCTAAGTCTTTCATAGAAAAACACTTACAAAGCCAAGATTTAACTTCTTGCAACATTGTAACGTTATTTCCCATGACTAATATGTCATCAACATACAAGATTAGTTATGCAACATTACTCCCACTAGCTTTGAGATATACACATGGCTCATAAGGATTTTGAGTAAAACCAATCTTCTTGATTTCTACATCAAATCGTTTTTCTAACTTCTAGATGCTTGCTTCAATCCATAAATGGAACGTTAAAGTTTGCATACTTTGTTGGGATGTTTCAGATCCATAAACCCCTCAGGTTGCACCATATATACGTCCTCGCTCAGGTAACCATTCAAAAAGGCGGTTTTGATATACATTTGCCAAATCTCATAGTCATAGAATGCTGCTATGGCTAAAAGAATCCTTATAGCTCTAATGTCTGCAACAAGAAAGAAGGTTTCCCCATAATCTACACCGTAGGTTTAGGTATAGCCTTTTGCTACAAGACTAGCTTTAAAGGTGTGTACATTTCCATCCATGTCATTCTTTTTCTTGAAAATCCATTTACTCCTAACAGTTCGACCATTAAGAGGAAGATCAACCAAAACCTCAAACTTAGTTATCTTTCATGGATTGCATTTTCGTATTCATAGCTTCAAGCCATTTGTCAAATTCAAGATCTGATAATGCAGCCTTGTAATTAGGTGGTTTATTAAGATCCCCTAATTCATATTCCTCAACATCAACATAGAAGCCATATCTATCTGGTGCTTAAGTTATCCTGTGGATCTACGAATAGGAACTTTAACATTTTGGGGCTCGACCGCAATAGGGGCGACCTCATTATGTACTTTACTAGTATTTTTAGAAGGTTGTGTATCTTATTTTTGAATTAACTCAAGTCCTCCGTCACTCCCACTCGGTTCGAGAAGTCCATGACTCCCATTCGCTTCTTGTATCACGAGGCTATTCTCAAAGAACTCATCATTTTGAGCAACAAAAATATTGTTCTCGAGCTGATAGTAGAAGTAGTAACCCATTATTTCCTTTGGGTATCCTACAAAGATATACTTAATAGATCTAGGATCAAGTTTGTCAGGCGTGTATCATTTCATGAGTGCCTCACAACCCTAAACCCTTAAGTAGGATAACTTGGGAGCTTTCCCGTGCCATATTTCATAAGGCGTCCTTTCAGCCTTCTTGGTTGGAACCATATAGAGAATGCGAGCTGCAGACTCAAGAGCATATCCCTAAAAGGATTTTAGCAGAGTTGTTAGATTCATAATGGATCAAACCATATCAAATAAAGATCGATTCCTCCTATCTGACACCCCGTTATATTGTGGCGTATAAAGTGGAGTAAGTTGAGATACAATACCACAACTTTTCATGTGATTAACAAACTCATGACTCAGGTATTCGCCTCCTCGATCGGATCAAATCACCTTTATCTTTTTACCGAGTTGATTTTCAACTTCATTCTGAAAGACCTTAAATGTCACCTCATGTTTATGTTTCATTAAGTAAACATAACCATAACGGCTGAGATCATCTGTAAAGGTGATGAAGTAACTAGCACCCTCTCTTGACATAGTTCTAAAAGGGCCACATACGTTAGTGTGTATAAGTCCTAATAGATCCTTGGCTCTTTTCACTTGATGTAGAAAAGGCTTGCGCACCATCTTCCCAGATATACAAGACTTGCATTTCTCAAGTGATTCTTCGTGAGTGGGTTGCAAGATCCCATCACGCTAAAGCTTGTCTATGCGTTTCTTGTTTATATGACCAAAACGACAATGCCATAGATAAGAAGAGTCCAACGCACGTTTGGCTCTTTTGTTGCTAACATTAAACATAGAACTAACATTTAGATAAAGATTATGCATATCTATTTCATAAATAGCATCACATGGAATTGCAATAAAATAAAACACATTATCTTTCGAAACAGAAATACCATAATTCGTAAATGTATGAATATAACCGTTTTCAACCAAACAAGAAATTAAATGACATACAACACCCCTAGAAACCAGAAGGTGCAAACATGACAGTTGACCTAATACAATTTTATTAACCACTAATAAGAATTAATACAAAACTACCAATACTTCAACATCTCACGTATTCCATTCCATGTACAGATTAAAGCACCATATCAGACTCTTGCTTTCTCTAAGACCCTGCAAGGTATTACAGATATGAGTACCATAACCCGTATCATATACCCAAGTCTTATTAGTAAAATTATAGAGTTCTATAGTGAAGATACGTGATATACTAGCCACGCTAGCATTCTTCCTCTTCTTCAACTCAGCTTGGTAGGATGGAAAATTTCTCCTCCAATAACCCACCTCCTTGCAGTGGTGGTAGACAGAGTTCTTTGTTAGATTATCTCTCTTAGGCGGCGGTAGGATCTTGGGCTTAGGATCATAAGCACGCTTATTCTTTCCCTTGTCCTTACCCTTTACCCCTCGTGGTTTTTTCTTGTTTTTCTAGATCTTACCCTCCAGTATAGCTAACACAACCAGGGGCAGAGCCAATGGGGTGGCTAGCGGGAGCTCGGCCACCCCCAACCTACCCAACTAGCCCAACTGGTAACTTGGTTTTTGGCCAATGTTTTGCCTCTTCTGAGCGAAAACTGTATTTGTATTATTTGTCAAAAACAAGATAAAAATGTTAAGTGGGAGAGAGAAGGGACATACTTAAGAGATGTGACTGTATTGTGGGCCATATCATGTGAGTATTTATTCTCAAAGTAATTTTAATATAATACTGTATAGGAAATATAGTCAAATACTGTATATTTTTATATCTATTTATAAGTTTGGTGTGATGTAAAAACTTTGGTACTCCTATGATTTAGCATCATCCAAATTTAAAACGAGTAATCTTTATTTTTACAAGTAAATCTATGAGTTTTTCAATCACATTTTTTCTATTCGTAACTTTTTGGCTTTAACATCTTTTGTATTCGCTTATTTTTAGTTTATAATTGTTGCATCGAGATAAAGCATTTCATTGCCTTTATTCAAACTCAAGTGCCCGGCCGGACATGTATAATGCTACACGAAAAACTTTCTTATTGCTCGATGCCCCCATGATCGAATTTCCTGGCTGTGCTACAGTCTATAACCTCACATTATACAAATTTTTATAACTCATCTTAACATAAATTCTTAGTTGCTTATCTGTGTATTGAAAATATGTTATATTGTTATCCATGTATACTTAGGTTTGCATGCTCATGGACAAAAAACTCAATGGTTCACATTATCTTTAAATTACAATAACTTTGGTATACAAATTAGCATATTCAAAGTCATATATTGATGTGAAATTACGAATGAGCGAAAAACATATAACCAAAAATTATTGTGTAATATAGTTTATTTTTGGTGATACCCAAAATTAATAGTCAAATCGTTTACTTTTGATTTTTTTATAAGCGATATTTGTCGTTATTGTTATCGCTAAAAAAATTCAGCCCCCCTTAACTCAAAATCCTGGCTCCGCCCCTGAACACAACGGGAGTTTTAGCCTTCTTTGGAATACCTTTCTCATGGAGTTTCAGCATAGCATGCACTTCAGCTATCGTCTTCCCCATGCTATGCATGTTATAGTTCTGAACGAACTGATCATAGTCCTTGTTGAGAGAATTCAAAATAAGACTCACACCAAGTTCATTTGGCATAGCATAGCCTAGGCGTTCAAGTGTGTCCAAGTAGCTCTTTATCTTTAAGAGACAGGAGCTTACTGACTGACCTTCCTCCTTTTTACAAGCGTGTAATGCTTTGACTTTTTCAAATAGTTCCTGTTTAGCCTGCTCTTCGAACATAGTTTTCAGTTCTTAGATCATATCATATGACTTGTAGTTTTCAAGAGTGAAGTTCAGGAGACATACTACCAAGCATAAGACATGCCACCTCATTCTGCGCTTCGTACAATGTGTTATATGCATCACCCGCAGCTTGAGATGCTATAGGATAAGGAAGAGGGGTCAAAGGCTGTTCCAAATGAGCTAGTTTCCCCTTAGACCTAAGAATAATTCTTAAGTTTCTTTTTTGGGTAAAGGGTTTCCCGGTAAATTTTATTACGTCAAAAAACATTTAAGTACAAAGGATGAGGGTGAGTCCCACATCTTCACCCGTTACATGGGCAAAACTACTTCCTTAGAGGAAGGTACACAAAATGACTAGACAAAAGAAACATAAATCTATTTCTTCTTGCGACCTCAAACTCAGATATCTCGATTATCGTATATAGCTTGAATCTCTTAAGGAAGATCCTGGCCTTCATACATATCATCATCATATGGGTCTTCATCATAGTCACCATTACCATAAGAATCCCTCCATTTTTCCAGAAAACTTTGAGTACCAAAGCCTACCTTTTCTGAAGCCAAAGAACGAGCCATATCATTATCAACTGATGCAACCTCATCTTCACTATCATAATCACTCAGACACTCTACCTTCTTTAAAGGATTACTAGCTTCATCCACAAGAATAGCTTGCCTATCAATAAGTAAATCTTTAAACTTCCTGATTTTATCAATAATAGGAGTATAACTAGTACTACTATTTTCGACATTCATGAAAAAGGATTCACTTGAATTAGCCTCATTATTAACCAAATTTATAGTCCCTTAATTGGTACCAAACTTCACATCATTATCAACTGAATTAAGAGCATCAAATGGATTTAAATTACTAACCTCATTAGTATGTGCCACACCTTTCTTCTTATTATCGCTAGGGCTAGCAGTAGTTTTTTTAGGAACGGGTCTATATTCTTTATGAGGTTTAGAACCCACTTTCAGACCAACCGGAACACCTCGAGAAGTTTGACTAGGCTTCTTCAAGTTCTTCGCCACACCCAATCCAATATTCCAGGGACATTCCCCTTGAGTATGGCCAAAGACCTTATAGCACGAACACCTAGGGGTTTCCATTTGTATTCAACATGAACAGTACATGTATAGTACCCCTCCACCATAATTTTAGGAATAACCACCATGATGTTATATTTCAACTCTATGTCAGCCCAAAGTTCAATCATTACTCTAGCATAGCTTGACCTGCCCCATGATTGCAAGCACATATCAGAAGTATCAGAATCAAGCATTAATAGAGTACCAAGTTTCGTAGCAATGGCACTCAAACCATCCTCGCTAAACACCATAATGGGAACACCATGAAGTTTAACCCAAACCAGCACATTCCTAACATCCTCTTTTAGAAGATCAACATCTGAATTCCATTTTCGAAGAATAAGCGGATGATTGCAAATGAACCATGGACCATTCTCAAGCATTGAGTTCAAACCATCCGTAGTAGACTTAAATAGAAAGAGAAATCCCACTAGACAGTTAAGCAGTGATTTAAAACCAAACAAACTAACCGCAAAGTGTTCCAAACTAATGTAGTTCAACAACGTGTAAGCCACTCGCTACCCAAGAGTAGCCAAAGAGAATACACAAACCTTTCGACTAATAGACTCAGATCGATTTCCACCGTCACAAACAACATCAATCCTAGTTCCCAGCCCGGTTAAATGAAAGTATGGATGATTTACAGCCTCTTACTCGAAACGACGCGCACATATCAGGGCATATAAGACAACCAGGATGTTTCCAACTGGAGTAGTTCTCACCTTATTGCCAACATCATTTATGTTCTCCTCATTACAAGCAGAAGATTGAATTCCATGCTCCTCATATACGGTTGAAAACGATTCTAAACCTGCATTAACAACATTAACATGCTTCCTACCCTCAACTAACTTATCTGCCATCGAGACTTGCTTCTCCTTCACACCCCTCCCAACCCCACTTCCCTTTTGACTAAAAAACCCTCGCTTCATTCCCACTATATTCACACCCACGTAACCGATAGTACAATAAACTAGAAGAACATATGCCTAAATCTTCAATTATAAAAACCCTAGTTAGCTAGGGTTGGAATCAAATGCACAAAATACACAACCTGATGATGTAGATAGGGCAAACAAAAGCAGATACAGAACACCAAGTAACCCGAACGAAATACAGAACCTGATCATAACGAGAAAACACTAAATATAAACGATGAAAGAAACCCTAAAAATCAAAACCCTAACAATTAGACAAAAGATCAGAACCCACTAATATTAGTGGATGAATAGACCATACTAACAACAGAATCAATAATAGGAAAGGTAAAGAATCGAATAGGGAAGACCCGATATAGGGTAAAAACATGATCGCCCTTTGTTCTCTAGAGGTGTCCGAACAATTCTTAATTTTGGGTACCATTCATAAAAGTTTGGTCTAGTAATGTTTCTCTTGTTTAAGAATCGACCTGATAGTCGTATTGTTTGTGTTTTGGGTAGCAGCAGCCATCTATAAAACAATCAGAAGTTCAGAAAATATTAGTATTTTCGATAATAATCACTTATAAAATTAACTACCCATGTTTAAAAAAATTTAGACAATTAATTTTATCAAGATTCTAAGATCCAACTTGACGTTCTACCATTAATGCAGTTGATCTACTAGAAATGGTAAACTCAAAAGGTAACCAGCATGTGATAACTGCCAACATGTGCAACTCTTAGCCTTTATAGGGCACAAGGCATTATAATCTGGAATTACAATGTCAAGTAGCATGTTTAACTCCATCGTATGCCTCGGGTCAAAGTTCTGAATAATAATACTCGATATAATTTGTCCAATACAAAATCAGTAATTTTATAGTCTCAGGTTTGACCATACAATTGTTATATTACCTTGTTTGCAAAATTTACTAAAATTGGTTTTAGGATTAAAGAATAAACCTCGAGTGATTCCATACTTCGATGGCAAAATGACTTAATTTATTAGGGTAGAGATATTGATAAAAACAATGTTATCAAAATTGTGTATAAGGACATGTGCATACAACCTTATAACACTAGTTATTTTTAAAACCTTTCCATTTTCATTTTAAAACTTTCTATGAATACAAATCCCTACATTTTATAAATCACATGCCATTTATAAAATTAGGGTAGCCATGTTTACAACATTTCCAAGTATAACTGATCTTACAATACACGATAAGTTAGATTCCCTCATGGGAAATAATCGAACCCTAGTAACGATTATGACATACTTAAAATATTGTTAAAACCCTTTATGTAAAATTTGTGTATTCTTGCGTTGTTCTGTCGCGGGTTCCCTTACGGAAACCACTAAACTCCTGCGTTATAGAATGTTTGCAAGAAAATTACAAATTTACGAATACAGTCCATGATTTAGCAAAGTGTACATATCAATATACATACAATAAGCATTTTAATCATGTACTTTTAGTCCATATTAATTTTGAAATCATTTTTGCATAATTATATAAAAAACGCCACTATATAAAACATGCAAAACATATTTACCAAATTTAATCATACTAAACAAAATCAATTTACTCAATAAAAGCAAAAATTTAACAAAGTCTTCCTTACTTTTTTGGCAAGTAAATCAATAAAATTCACGTAATATTCTCATGCATACAAAACCACACGCATGCATACATACATATCAAACAAACTTTACCTACATACATGACTTATACATATATATAATATATATTATACTATATATATATTATGGATATATATATATATATATATATATATATATATATATATATATATATATATATATATATATATATTAAGCTTAAAAACCTTGGGTTACATACATGTAATCCATGGTTAACAATTTATTGCAAGATAAATAAGCAATAATATAGATAAAAAAATCTAAAACGCAAATATAATCATAATAAACGAATTAGAAATCAGGTAAAAATATGTCCATATTTTATTTCCATATTTATGTGACCAATTAGGGCAAATATTATTTCACAAAATAATTTCCTAAAATAATTTTCACATAAAACCAAGAAAATAACACATATTTAGGCGACATTTTTTACATGTTATTTACGTTTTTTTTATATAATTACAACGCTATATGAGATGGCTCGTGATGCCACTGTTGGAAATTGTTATCTAAATAACCTAATATTACATTAATATTAAACGAGTTACGCAGCGGATATACATCACATATAGCATATATAATTAATCATAAAAACATAAGCAAGTAAACATACCTTTAGCAACCAAGCTAGTGACGAATCGAATACACTTCAAGTACACGCACGTGTGTAATAACGTGTGAACCAAACACTACTTCTAGTTACTAAAATAAATAACCTCTACGTGTATCCACACTACACGTCAAACGATATCACCCGAATGCTAGTTCTTGATCAATGAACAATTGAACACAAGAAAAATCAAAACCAAAAAACCCTAAAGGGTTGTTTGTTTTGTTCGACCAAGAGAGTGAAAGAGAAGAGAGGATTAAGAATTATGAGCTCTATGATCCTCCTTATATACTAGGTGAATTTAGGGTTTACCTAAAATACATATCTTAGAGGAAAAGATAGCTCAAAACCCAATCCAACCCCCACTTTGGGCTAGGCCGGTCGAACCAAGGGAAAACACCCCTTGGTGTTGACTTTTAACTTTTCTAATATTTATGGTTAATTACATTTAATTACTCATTAATTAAAAATCCTTTACAGTTAATTATTCTTAACGAACTAATCAACGACCGTTAGTGTTCTTTCGTCAAATCGTATATCAATATAAATAATAAATATACAAATATATTATTATAAACATTAATAGAATGATATCTAAGTGTAAACGTGTGTGACCCCGTAGGCCCACGTATTTCTAGCTGTATAAATATTCGTATGACATGAGCACAAACCAA
This sequence comes from Tanacetum coccineum, assembly GCA_026074375.1. Lineage (NCBI taxonomy): Eukaryota > Viridiplantae > Streptophyta > Magnoliopsida > Asterales > Asteraceae > Tanacetum > Tanacetum coccineum. The sequence goes on along the minus strand of BQNB010010570.1, from coordinate 17,849 downwards.
CAATAAACTCGTGCCATTTCTATCTTTCCTTTCTATTTTAAGTCTATATTTGTACAATGTGGGCATTATACATCTCAATTGGGGGGAAGGGAGATAGAAATGAGTTATTTGGTAAGATTATGTGCTGATTTTACCCAATATTTTAAATTTTTTTAGCACATAATATTTTTCATTGATGATGAAGGTCGAGTTAATGCGTTTTACTTGCCTAGTTTATGGAGACTATGAGGCATTAAACTATATTTCATACGCATTAACTCGTGTATTATGAAGACCCCTTGACTCTTGACCCTCTTTTTTGCCTTATGAGATTTGAATGCGACCAGTGACGGGGAGATTGTAGACTTAGGAGACTATTTGTTTTGTGTTTTTATTTAACACCAATCAAATGTGTATCCCATGTCTTTATCCTACCCTTTTTATGACTCTAACCTTTAGCCTACTCGAGTTAAGGAAAGAGCAATCACATTTGTCTTCTCTATGGATTTGGACAAGCATGTGTGGTTTTGTCGCATTTTCTGGATCAGTGGTATCAGTTAGAATTATCCACCCTGTTTAAGCCTGTGTGTGTCAACCCATTTGCCTTTTTGTACATTTGCATCTAGACTCTAGTGGTGAAGATTAGTATCCTTGCCAAGCTTATGATAGAATACTCGCCATGACTGAGCTGATCACCAAAAATGAAATACATAGATTAGTGAGAGTATGAGTGTGATTCATTTTTCCTTTCGTGAGGTGCTTGGTTTGTAATTTTCTAGCATAGGTAATTTTTAAATTCTTATCTTCCTGGATAACTTCAAAGATATCTTTTTGAGAATTATTTTAAAGATTCTACTTGAGGGCAAGTAGAAGTCAAGTGGGGGGATATTTGATAACATCAAATATTTAATACTTTTATATATAAAATTCCCGCGTTTATTGCCTTGTTTTATATCATTTTTATATGAATTCGGTACTTAATTCATTTATATTTAAGCTTCAGGTATTTACAGGCATTGAAGCGAAAAGATGCGAGAAATGGCCAAAAATAGTACCAATACTAATTTATTTAGTAGAGGTACTAAAATCATTAGATGGCTACTATATTTCTCCAGGAAGCAACTTATGAGCCAAATGAAGAATAGTACCACTACTATATTATTTAGTAGGGGTACTATATTTTTATTGATGAACGAGATCAAAGAATGGCAAGTTTAGAAGAATTACGGCGTAACCATACCGTAAGAGTTACGCCGTAATTAATTATTAATAAAGAAGATATTATGCTGACGAGGAGTTATGGCGTAACCGTTACGCAGGAGTTACGCCGAAATTATTTTTACACCAAAAGATGGAATGTTGCGTCAGAAGGCTTACGGCGTAACACGGTCGGCGCTGTTATGCCGTAATGATGACTCATCGCAGGGGCTAATATTGTGCAGAAGTTATATAATTTCAATAGTCAATTACAAAGTTTAGGGGCCAAAGTCATGCAAGGACTAAACTATACATTTACTATACTATATATCTGATATCAATTTAGATATCATATTCATTCTGTGTTTATGTATGGTAGCCGACAAAAAAGAGAAGGGAAAAAAAGAGTACGTAGCAGGTATAGGGCAAACCCTTCGGGGTTTGCCATGACATTCGACTATGGGATCGAGAGCACTAATTCAGCACTAATTATACTTCAACTTTTTGTGGTCAATTTAATTTTGTTATTTTGACTTATTGGATCTATCAATATAATCGTTGAAGTTGTTATTATTTGTTATGCTTTATTAATTGTTCGTCGCCATTTAATTAATTAATTATCTTTTTGACTATTATTTATGATCTTATTGTCTTGTTGCATCTTTATTTATTTATGTAGTGCTTTTTGAAATCCTTGATGTCTAAGTTTTGATATAAGGTTGAGTGCGATCAAGGATCTATATGATCCCATAGACCTCGGCACACACGATTGACTGCAGGATGACCAATACCTGTAGTCGTTCAACCTAGACCCATTAGGCGAGCCCTTAGCATTAATTCCTGGTTAGGAGTGCGAGCTAATAAGGAGACCACCCATTTCAATTAAGCATATCTCATAAGTTAATTGGAAAACCTCCATTTAAGGTTTTTATTAGACTTTAGATCATAGTAATTATCTGCCACTATACTAATTCCCTTTTCGATAGTAAGGCTTACCACCCAATAATCCTAAAATAATCTCAAAACTCCAATATACTTTCTTTTTTAGCTTTCGTATGTAGAATAATAAACCAATTATACGATTAAGACATAAACCATTTTTTCGGTCGACACCCGTACTTACCAATCACTACACTATACACGATATGATACACTGCTCTTTAGTGCGTAGGAATAGTCGAGGTAGTTAGGGTTTTATAAATATAAAACCTGGCGTAGTTTTTATTAAAGTTTTTATTAAAGGAAATTACGCATCAGAATATAGCAACTAAAAAAAGACACTCTATGGGTAAAATGGGTGAGTACTGTGAAACTGAAGGATATAAGTATTTGGGTTATTAAAAAAGGAATTGCTGACCGCTAGGGATGGAAGAATCTGTTAGATGTCTGGGTTGCCATATCAAGTATGAAATTGGTAATGGTAGAGACACATACATGTGGTATGATAATTGGAGTGGATTGGGTCCAATTAGTAATATCATATCATATAGGAGTTTATACAAAGCAAGACTTGACAAAGAGGGTAAAGTTACTCATATGTTCCATAATGGGCAATGGATATGGACAATTCAATGGAATGAAGAATTTCTTGCTCTAAATAATATTGATGTCCCCTCTCTTAATCATGGAAAAACTAACAAAATTGTTGACAAGATTAACTGGAAAAACTAACAAAACTGACAAGATTAACTGAATTAAAAATGCTGGTAAGAGTGTAAAGTTCTATGTGAGGAATGTTTATGATAGTATGAGGGATAGTAATGAGGAAGTCATATGTAGTCCTCTGGTGTGGTATACACAATGCATTCCCAAACACTTCTTCATTTTGTGGATGGATATACAGTTTAAACTGCTGAGTCATGAGAAATTAAAGAACTTAGGTAGTTATGAAATGATGGTGTGCAGTTTATGTAAATGTAAGGAAGAAACTCATGATCATCTATTCTTTCAATGCAAGTACTCTCAATAAGTGTGGAAGTATATGCAGACTATGATAGACGCTCCTTTATAAGAATTCAAATAGCAAAGTATTATTTCTTATCTTGCTAATAAGGCATGCTTAAGTAATATATGGAGTATTATCAGAAGACTATGCTTTGGTGCTTTAATATACTTCATTTGGCAAGAAAGAAACTTTAGAATTTTTAGAGATGAAGAAAGGGATTGGCAGACTGTTTGTAGACTAATTTGTGAAAGTGTTAAAATTCAATATAATGGAGTTAAAAGTAAAGAAGTCTAATCTTGTGTGCACAACATCATTATGGAATATGAAGATGGACATCAAAGATTGATTCCCCATTAAAAATATGCAATGTTGATCATGATGGATTGCATTTCTTTGCCTAAAGAATCTACAACAATTATTCAAATAAAAAGGTGTTTGATAGATGGCCTTGTATCTTGAGTGTAAGTCTGTCATTAGTTATATGCTCTTCGGCTGATTGACTCTATGGAGGAGGTCCAATTCAGTTTTGAACTCTTAAATCTTTGATTGACTTATATTTCATAAAGTAGGCTTCCTCCAACCAGAGGTGAGGTTGTTTCATGGTTTAATCTGGTTTATTTTCCTACAGTCCTTTTTTTATGATTGATGATGCCTACTTCTAAAGCCTAAGTGTCCATTGATGTGAGGATGTAGTTGCATTTATGGATACTTAGATGGAAGTTTTAATGGAAAATGTAGTCAAGATTAGTAAAATTAAGTTGTGGAGGTGTGATTCTACTTCTAAAATAGTAAGGCCTTCTTTACCAACATATAGGTGGATGTAATCCTATGTAGATTGGTAAGTGGGGGAAATGTATTAGTTTCAGTTTGCAGGATTATAGGGGTTTTGGATGGTGTAGGAGGGATGATGCCACTAATGGTGTGTTCTTTCTGGCATGGTAGTGAGGATGCTAGATGCTCCTTGTCAGTAAAGAGCTTACATTAGATGGAAATGTAGTCCTCTTTGGTGAATGGTGAAAGTTTCTTTAGTTTGATTGTATTAGCTCTTTATTGTTTTGTTTAGATGGAAGTATGCAAGGTAGTTTGTTTGTTTATTTTGTTTACTCAGTAACAAGTTACTTACCTTTAGTCTGTCATTGCAATACTTGTTCACTGTTTATGTACATGTGTTAGAAGTTTTTGAGCTAATATATTTCACCTTTCAACAAAAAAAAAATTCAATAATCTTTTCCACAATAATAAAAATATACAGATCATCTCCCAATATCCATTGAGGTAGTCGTCAACCAGATCCGTCGAGGTGGTGGTGATGCGCTTGTCATGGTGGTTGCCAAATGTAAAGATGGGTATGCATTGGTTGGTGGAAGATGGTGTTTATGATCTTTAATCTTGGTAAATGATTTTGAATTTGTAGGTGCGTTGCATTTGTGCTCGTGTTTATGGTTAATCGGTGGTGTTACAACATACATGAGGTGGTTTGTCGGCGTCAGACGGGGTGTGGTGGTTTATTGGCGGTGGAGGGTGAGGATGTGGTGGGGGTGGTGGAGACTCAAAGCCGTAGTGGTGGCGGTTGAAAAAAAAGATGTACAACTGTTTATTTTGGGGAGGTGATTTGCACACTCCCATATTTGATTGGGACACTCCAACATATACATTAAACAGTTGTACTGCAAATATAAACGGTTTGTACGTTGAGTGTCCCAATCACTTTTATGAGTGTTCCAATCACTTCTCTTTATTTTGTGGATGGATTTATAATAAATGATAATAAAATAGATATAAGGAAGAAATGAATGTGACTGGAATAATTTGAGAGAGAGAAAGAGATTTTTTTAAGAAACAAAGCGAGCCCCGTTTAGTTTACTTTAATAAATTATAGACAATGATAAAAATGCCCTTCTAATTAACAGTCAAACATGGTTAAGTTAACGGAGTTAGGAAAAATGGACTGGATCCATAATGGGTCAAAACCACAGTCACTACAACATTTACCACTTTCCACAGGGATAAATCCATGCATTCCTGGGCGACATGTCGCTGGAGATATTAATCCCGTGTGACATGTCGCCCGGGATAAGTTGAAGGGGAAAGCTTGAATGGGATACTTTCTCAGGCGACATAGGCGGGCCCACATAGTTTCAGTCAAACAATTAACTGCCACGATGGAGTGTTTTCTCGGGCGACATGTCACCCGAGATTGTGTAGTTATTAAAACACTAATTAAGGATGATGATTAATTAATTAAGTAATTATACCTAATCCTCGGCTACATGTCACCGGGGAAAGTGTTCCTTATTAATTATACCTCAACTAAAATTAACAAAACCTTTAATAATTAACAAAATTAAAAAATAATTACAACCAAACCTTGAATTACCAAAAACGAAAAACCACCACCACCAAACTTGCTTAGAGGGTTAGAAAAAGAAGATATAGAAATATCATTTAGAAGGTTAAGAAAAGAATTATGTTTAGAGGAGGAGGAGGAGGGTTCAATTCGTGTGCTCGTGTGCGAGTGTGAGTGGCGGTTGTGAGTGGTGGTGGGTTATGTGGTGAGTGGTGGGTGAGCTGTGGTGGTGGGTGAGAGGTGGTGGTGGTGTTGTTAAAATCGCCGATTGGGAGTATTTAGTGTGTTTTGTGTTTTTTTTACAAACTGTGAACTCATGTTTGTTTTGGTTAGTTTTAAAATCTCCGGCGACATTCCCCGGCGACATGTCGTCGGGGAATGTTTTTTAATAAAAAACTTTTGTCGTTTAGCAAAAATGGCGTGTTACTGAAAATTTTCGAGGGTTAACAAACCCCGGTGACATGTCACCGGGGAATCTTTTTTAATAAAAACAATTTATACATTTTTATAATAATTAATATCTAAAAAATATATTTATATAATTATGTTTTTTATAAATAAAATTTATATAAATAATAATTTTAAACAAAAATAATATATTTTATAAATATATAATTATTTTTTAATAAAATAAATAATTATTATTTAAAATTATTTTTTATAAAATATATATTTATTTTTTATAAAATAAATAACTATTATTTATAATTATTTTTTTTAAATATATAATTATAAAAATACTAATAAAATAAACATTCCGGTTTCTCAGTTCGTTCCGGTCCAGTCGGTTTGGTTTCTCGGTATGTTATCGATATGTTATCGTTGTACATTAGATGTTCAACGGATGAGTCGATATGCTATCGTTGTACATTTGATGTTCAACGGATGAGTCGATATGGTATCGTTGTACATTAGATGTTCAACTTATGAGTCGATATGGTATGATTGTACATTAGATGTTCAACGGATGAGTTGATATGTTATCGTTGTACATTAGGTGTTCAACGGATGAGTCGATATGGTATCGATGTACATTAGATGCTCAACGAATGAGTCAATATGCTATCGTTGTACATTAGATGTTCAACGGATGAGTCAATATGTTATTGTTGTACATTAGATGTTCAACGGATGAGTCGATATGCTATTGTTTTACATTTAATGTTCAACAGATGAGTCGATATGCTATCGTTGTACATTAGATGTTCAACGGATGAGTCGATATGCTATCGTTGTGCATTAGATGTTCAACGGATGAGTCGATATGCTATCATTGTACATTTGATGTTCAACGGATGAGCCGATATGGTATCATTGTACATTAGATGTTCAACTAATGAGTCGATATGCTATCGTTGTACATTAGATGTTCAACAAATGAGTCAATATGTTATGGTTGTACATTAGATGCTCAACGAATGAGTAGATATGCTATCGATGTACATTAGATGTTCAACGGATAAGTCGATATGTTATCGTTGTACATTAGATGTTCAACGGATGAGTCGATATGCTATCGTTATACATTAGATGTTTAACGGATGAGTCGATATGTTATCGTTGTACATTAGATGTTCAATGGATGAGTCGATATGCTATCGTTCTACATTAGATGTTCAACGGATGAGTCGATATGTTATCGTTGTACATTAGATGTTCAACGGATAAGTCGAGATGGCATCGTTGTACATTAGATGTTCAACAGATGAGTCGATATGCTATCGTTGTACATTAGATGTTCAACGGATGAGTCGATATGTTATCATTATACATTAGATGTTAAACGGATGAGTCGATATGTTATCATTGTACATTAGATGTTTAACGAACGAGTCGATATGCTATCGTTGTACATTTGATGTTCAACGGATAAGTTGATATGTTATCGTTGTACATTAGATGTTCAACGGATGAGTCGATATGCCATCGTTATACATTAGATGTTCAACGGGTGAGTCGATATGTTATCGTTGTACATCAGATGGTCAACGGATGAGTCGAGATGACATCGTTGTACATCAGATGTTCAACGGATAAGTCGAGATCACAATTTATTTGATATATTTCATTATAATGATGATAGTCATATCAAAGGTAGCAAAACTACTTAGAAATCACCCATAAGTAGCTAGAACATGATAAGTAAGTGTCTCAATCTCCGGTGAATTATTTCCTTCTTAATCTTCCTCTTCGTGTGAATTTCTTTTGTGGAAAGAGGAACGGGTCCGTCTACTGGTTGGTTATCCTGGAGCTTCAACGACTCCAATTTATTCTCCAGGATCTTCATCGACTCCAATTTATTCTCCAGGATCTTCAAGAAACGCAGAGTGCTCAAACTGCAAGCACTTGCTTGATAAGATAACGGTACTCGAGGCAATGGTGTAAATGTATATGCATCCGGAACAACACACAGTTAATTCAGCCGCACTACTTCACGAAGTTTACAATAACATGGGAAAACTTGATTTGGAGTAGTTTGTCATTTGGAATGTAATTCGTATGCTTTAAGCGTCTGTTTGTAAGTCTCGTATGATTATCGTTCTAATATGTTTAAGTATCTGTTTGTAAGTCGCGTATGATTATCGGTCTAAGGTCTCGCTTGTGTTACTACAAGTGGTATGTATAATATTTAACTAAATGAATGTTTGTTTTTGTGTTACTTGACGAATGTGCATCTTGAAAAGTATACTGTATATCATGTTCAACTATAGAAGGGCAGTGCATATCGGACCGAACCGAACCGAGAAAACGGAGTGTTTTTTTATATAGTTATTATTTATCAAATATATAATTATAAATAATAATTAATATATTATTTATATATTTTATAAATAATAAACAACTATATATAAACAAACGAGACAAGTCAACGAAGTCAACCAGCTTTCCCCGGCGACATGTCGCCGGGGATAACTTAACTTATGAAATACGAGCCAAAAAAAGCCCAAAATACGAGCCCAAGTCAAAATATTAGCCCAATGACCCTTTCCCCTGCGACATGTCGCCGGGGATAATATTAACCACATCACCACACTTAACCAATATCCACTAAACCCAGTCAAAGAAAGTCAATAAAACTATCCTCGGTGACATGTCGCCGGGGATTATATAATACACGTCAACTCCAAGATCATTAAGGCTAATCATTTAACTAGATCCAACGAATATTTGATAAAATGTATCCCGGGGAAAAGGGAGCGGGAAAATTTCCCGCTAAGTTTTTCGTTGATTTTTGGGGTCAAACTTTAACCACACTATCCCGGGCGACATGTCGCCCGAGAAACTATCTTCAAACTTTGACTAAAAAGTCTATCAGAATTGGTGCCATGTAGGACGTAATTTTGTCGTTTAGCGGTGTTTTCCCGGCGACATTTGTCGCCGGGATAGTATCGTCACATGTTCTACTTTTTCTTGTAGTGAGTGACTGGACCCGCAACAAAAAAATTGACTGAATCTGTAAAATCCGGTTAGCCACAGGGACCATTTATGTAGCTAACTCTTTATTCTTACTAAATTGGAAAAACACAACATTACATAAGAAGATAAAGAAAAGTACTCCCCCCGTCCCAAAATAATTTAACTTTAAATCTTAGTTTTTGTATTATATAATACTTGATGAAAATTATATTAATAAAAAATACACTTAAAACCCAATTCATTCATATATTTTACATCAAGTATTATATAACACACAAAAAAATAGTTAAGGTCAAAGTTGAAACAATTTGACTTTGAAAAGTCAAACGAAAGACTTATTTTGGAACGAATGTAATACTAAATAAGAGAATGGATAGAGAGATATCATGGAGGAAGTTTAGTTACGACATTTGGGGTCAAACTTTAACCACACTATCCCGGGCGACATGTCGCCCGAGAAACTATCCTTCCCAAACTTTGTATAATAAAGTTCTATCAGAATTGGTGCCATGTAGGACGTAATTTTGTCGTTTAGCGGTGTTTTCCCGGCGACATTTGTCGCCGGGATAGTATCGTCACATGTTCTACTTTTTCTTGTAGTGAGTGACTGGACCCGCAACAAAAAAATTGACTGAATCTGTAAAATCCGGTTAGCCACAGGGACCATTTATGTAGCTAACTCTTTATTCTTACTAAATTGGAAAAACACAACATTACATAAGAAGATAAAGAAAAGTACTCCCTCCGTCCCAAAATAATTTAACTTTAAATCTTAGTTTTTGTATTATATAATACTTGATGAAAATTATATTAATAAAAAAATACACTTAAAACCCAATCATTCATATTTTTTACAATCTAGTTATTATATAACACACAAAAAAATAGTTAAGGTCAAAGTTGACCCGACGCAAGAAAAAAACACTTAAGAATATTAATGATTCCCCTCAAGTTAGTATCGGACCATTCTCCTATAAACAAAGCATCATCCATATAGAAAATGTGAGAAATAGATAACAACCCTTGCAAGAGAATACCTTTAAACAAGCCTTCATCAACCGCTCGTAAAAAAGACATGTGCAACGATTCCATAATGAGAATGAAAAGATAAGGAGACAAAGGGTCTCCTTGTTTAAGCCCACGATGAAAAGAAAATTCGTTGGATGGACTCCCATTAACCAAAACCGAAGCCTTGGCGGAACTAAACGTGCCTCGAACCCACTTACACCATGTCTGACCAAAACCAAAAGCTTCAAGAACATCTAATAAGTAATCACCAATGATGATAATCGAATTTGCTTGACCTGATTGTTTTCCATTCATTGAATAACGTTTGATTATTGGATCTTTTGATTACTGGCCTCTTTTTTCTTGTGTTAGATTCGACGTAAACATTAGGGTTAGGGTTTTGGTTTTTTCAAATCAATTTCCTGATCCCGTTTGTTTACTATTCATCTAGTATAAGGGATTAGGGTTCATTGATTATTGATTCTTTTAATCTTTCTTTATTTGATTCGACGAAAATTAATAGGTTGACGGTTCAGGATCCATTTAGGTCGCCAACAATTCAATCCAAAATCATTTTTTTGTCCTGTTTGATCGGATCTTTTTATCATCATCCATCGAATAACGATGAGTTTTTACAAATCTAATGAAGAACTTACACAGAAGATTTCTTAATCTGTTTTTGTGACCAATTTTCCAGACTTCATAAATTTCCGAGATCTATGGAAGATGTGTAGTGCTTATGGTACGGTGGTTGATGTTTTCATTCCTTTTAAGAAATCTAAATCAGGTAAAAGATTCGCTTTCGTTCGTTTCATTAAGGTTACTAATCTTGCTCGTTTGGTGGAGAACCTTTGTACTATTTGGATTGGCCGTCGTCATTTATACGCGAATCAAGTTCGGTTTGAAAGGCCTCAAAATCCTAACTTTCCCCCTCTTAAGAAGACAATTGGGGCTCCTAACATAACCTTTAATGCAACGGGGTTTAGACAGTCTAATGGTCGTGCTGGTTCATATGCGACTGCGGTCAATGGTTCTTCTCCATTGGTTGTTCATGGTTCTTCTATTTCTCCTTCTCCCGCTTTGGTGTTAGCTGATACATGTGTCATCGATCGTGACCTTTCGAAGCATGCTATGGGTAGAGTGAAAGATATCAACTCTATTCCTAATTTACGGACTCTCCTTATGGATGAAGGTTTTTCTGATGTTTAATTGATGTATCTTGGGGGTATGTGGGTGATGTTTGAATTTGATAAGGTGGACACTAAGGTGAATATGATGCAACATACTGGTGTCAACTCATGGTTTCACACTATCCAAGACGCGGTTCAAGATTTTGTTAGTGATGAACGTATTGTTTGGGTTGATATTGAGGGGATTCCACTAAACGTATGGTCTTGTGAAACGTTCATAAGAATTGGTAAGTAATTGGGAGAGACGTTGGATCTTGAGGATAATGTTGATTCTTCTTTTGGTCGTAAGCGTCTGTGTATTAAAACTAAACATGCAGAATCAATATTGGAGTCGTTTAAGATTATTGTGAAAGGTAAAGTGTTCATGGTACGTGCGAAGGAATTATTTACATGGAACCCTACTTTCTTGGCTCATAAGGAGATGGTGTTCTCCTCGGATGATGAATCTGTCCATGCTTCTAAAAAAAACCTGTACAGTTTAACTCAAGTGAGGAGGATTCAGGTGGTGAAAGTGCTAGTGATGTTGAAGAAGTTCCCGAGACCATCTTTGGTGTTAACTCGTCCTCTCCTAACAATTATAGTGAAGAGATGGGCGAACAACATTCTGGTGATCCGTTTAAGATCTATGATATATTGAAGAAGAAGCCGTGTGGTGAGGTGCGTGAGTCGAGCCCATCACTGACTCACCCCCTGGTTTTACCCCGGAGGTTTTTGAGACAAGTAAAGAGAATGGTCACGGTATAGGAGTAACTGATAGTAAAGTGGTAAAGGCGCCCTCGTCGTCGTTCAATGCGAAGGTAATGAATACTTCTCAAGAGGTCCATGAGGAGGTAAATAGTGAATCCGCTGGCCAGAGAGTTGTTAATAATGGAGGTTCCATGTTGGGAGTTATGGAGGACATGATTCGAGTCGGCCAAGCAATGGGGTATTCTATGGACGGATGTGTGAAGGATTTTGAATTTATCATTGGGAATCAAGGAGATGAGGCTGTTCTTAGATGAATATTTTATCTCTTAACATTCAAGGTCTTGGTCACAAGACGAAAAAGGAGTGGATAAAGGAGTTAACAACCAAAAATAGGATTAATTTTTTATCAATTCAAGAAACTAAGATGAATTGTATTTCTCATATGGACGTGAAATTTATGTGGGGCAATTCTAATTATGATTTTGTTTACAGTGATTCCTTAGGGAATTCGGGCGGTATTTTATGTGTTTGGGAAGCGACGGTTTTCAAGAAAGATTATGCTACGATTTCGGATAACTTCATAGCTATTTATGGGACCTGGTTACCTAGTAACACTAAGATTCTCTTTGTGGCCATTTATGCTCCGCAGCAACTTTCATGCAAACGGATATTATAGGATTATGTCACGATCTTGATAGGTCGGTGGAATGGTGAGGCGATCATTATGGGCGATTTTAATGAGGTTTGTTTCGAAGATGAAAGCCGTGGTTCATGTTTCAACCCTTCTAGTGCCAGATTCTTTGATCACTTTATCTCATCGTCGGGTCTTGTAGATGTTAAATTGGAAGGATTTGCTTTTACATGGTCGCATCCTTCGGCGTCTAAAATGAGTAAATTAGATCGTTTTCTTGTGTCTGACAGTATTATTTCTCTTTTTCCTTCTATTACGGCCGTATGTCTTGATCGACATTTATCGGACCATCGTCCGATTCTCCTTCATGAGGTTCATACGGATTTTGGTCCGACTCTATTTTGGTTATATCATTCTTGGTTTAGCTTGGTTGGGTTTGATGATATGGTAGAACAAACGTGGCATTCGTTTTCTCACTCTGATGGGAATAGGATGATTCGTTTCAAGAAAAAATTACAGGATCTTAAGGTTATTATTCGGTGTTGGGTTAAAGACAAGAGAGTGCACATGCCTGGTGCTAAAGTTTCCATCAGAAACGAGTTGTGTGATATTGACAAGGAGTTGGATCGCGGTGCTGTATCCGATGCTAACCTTCTTAGACGGTTAGAGTTGAATCGTCAGCTTCACGACATTAATTTGATGGAAGCTAAGGATTCTATTCAGAAGTCTAAAGTTAAATGGGCGATTGAGGGGGACGAGAATTCGAAATTCTTTCACGGTTTAATCAATAAGAAGCGGTCTCAATTAGCGATTCGTGGAGTGTTTGTTGATGGTCTTTGGCGTACTGATCCGGGTATGGTTAAGGAGGCTTTTTTTAATCACTTCGAGGCTCGGTTCAAGAAGCCTGTTACTCATAGGCTTATGCTTAATTTCCCTTTTGTTAAAAGGCTGTCGCAAGTTCAAGCTGCTGATTTGGAAAGGTGTGTATCTCGTGATGAGATTCGTTTGGCTGTTTGGAATTGTGGGGATAACAAGTCTCCCGGTCCGGATGGCTATACGTTTGAATTCTTTAGGAAGTATTGGAATTTTGTTGGTCCTGATTTTTGTGAGGCGGTTGAATATTTTTTTGTGAATGGGTCGTTTCCCAAGGGGTGTAATTCTTCTTTCGTTGCTTTGATTCCGAAGGTTACGGATGCCAAATTTGTCAATGACTTTCGGCCTATCAGTCTGATCGGGTGCGTGTATAAGGTTGTCACGAAGGTTCTTGCTAATCGGTTGGCTTTGGTTATTTCGGATCTTGTTTCCGATACCCAATCTGCTTTTGTCGCTGGTAGACAGATCTTGGATGGGCCTTTCATTTTAAATGAGATTTTACATTGGTGTAAAAGGAAGAAAAAGCAAGCCATGTTTTTTAAAGTCGATTTTGCAGGTGTTATACGACTACTAATTGTTTTTTCTTATTTACAATTAACCTATTTTTGGTGCCACTAATCCTTTGTGCCTCCTATGTCCTATGTAATCGTGTTGGTCGATGTTGTTGTAATGAACGTTTTTATTTTCGAGAATTAATACTTTATATTTGTACCACTTGCTCAGATACCCTTTATGTAAGTAACCATTGTGCTATTCTTATTTCCCCATATTTGTTACTAGTATTATATTGTTGCTTTTTTCATCTCATAATAACCCACATATGAGTTTCAGTTCCTAACTTCTTACATAACCTTTTTTTTTATTTAAGATAGCAAAATGAGATATTATTCATTATGTTTTTATGTGATTACATAATGAGATTTCATATCTATTTATAATAGAACATGACGTAAAGAATAAGCTAACCTATCATCTAACGCATGTGAAACATATTTTGAAAACAAAAAGTCAAGATTTGAGGCGGGTATCTATCCATATGTCCCGCCTTCTTTTTTTTAGATTTTCACGCTCCTCCGAAAGGTTGTTCCGGAACATGGTCGACAAGAAGCCTCAAATGAAGTTATTGAGCTGACCGATTCTACATGCTCCAATCATTGGTTTTCGTGAGCCCCCATGCCTAAAATCAGTTATAATGGCGGCCTTGGCTGAGTGGGGTGTGCAGTGGCGGAACCAGAAAGTTAGAGGACGGGGGGCAAAAAAAAAAATTCTTGACAAAAGTCGTTTTGCACACAAAGATGAAGACGGAGATATAAGGTTTTTACACTGTTTTGCTTTAACATGGGAGGCAATTTGATTTTGTGGTGGGGTGCACTTTAAAAAAAAGGTCAATTTTACACTAAAAATCGATGTTTTTTGGCGAATTATGGAGGGCACCCCCCCTACTTACAAAGTGCTTCTGCCCCTGGGGGTGTGTAATATGCTTTGAATCCATCAAGATGATAATGTCTACCAAGTTGATATTTGTATGATTCTCTATGAATTATGAATTCTGGTGAAGTGGTATGGTCATTCCCTAACTCTTGCAATGGTCATTCCCTAACTCTTGCAACCACCATGCACATCCCTTAAGACTTTTAATTTATAGCTTTCCGGTTTAAATAGTGAAACGGAGCACTTAAACCCAAAAGGCTTGGTGGTACGATTATATCCTTGAACAAATGGCCCAGAACTATACCAAGGATTTTGGGGTCTAGGTGCTTACGAAACCAATGATTGAAGCATGTAGAATGGGTGAGCTCAATAATTCTAGACTGCATTTAAGGCCTTCTTGTCGATCCCGTTCCGGCACAACCTTCTAGAGTAGCGTGAAAATCTAAACTCAACTAGTACTTAACTTGTAAACTGTAACTTACGTCCTGATGTTTCAAGCTGAACCAGCCAAACCATTTAATTAAGGACAGTTTGGTTCAGCCGGTTTTGAGCCTGCAGTTTAATGAGCCGACCAAGAACCCATCTTTTGGTCCATGCTCTAATTTTCTATTATCAGATTAAAGGCTAGATACATAATATATACATAGGAAGATTTTGGATGCATGAAAGTGGAGAAAGCTGTTGGTGGTATGATCCAATTGATGTGGGACTCGCAACATATATGTGGCGACTATATAGAAACAGAGTAAGTTGTATGGACATCACAGGTGCATGTGGGATGCTATTAATTAGACTCATTAAGACTAAACTAAAATATAGAAAACATACAAATGAAGGATCGAAAGACCCCGTAAGTGCAGTATATGAAAACTGACCTATTTGTTAATCCAGTTGGTGATGATGGGTGGTGGTCGGACGGATGGATGACGGTGCTGGTGATAGTGAGAAGAGGAAACAACCAAGTGCTCATGAGTAATCTCAGGTTTGAACTTCTGTGGAGTTAGTTCATCCAGTCTTAAATAACCCAATGGTTATTTGTGTTTCTTTTGCGGATATTTGTGTTTGTTTGGATATGATGTCATCTTGGCCTTTCATTCTGGTTGAATCCGTGTGAAACAAAATCAAGGGCCAGATTGCTAGCTTCTGTGGTTAAAGTTGTTTGAGAAAATAAAATGCAGGTGAAATATTTATTGATGACAATTTAATGAGGTATGTCATTATCACACCCCCGATATCTGTTCAAGTTGCGAAATGGAAAGAAAATGATATTTCATGATATTATCAAGCAATGTTCTATTAACTATAGTTCACGCTATCGTGACCATCAACGACCTTTATTTATTTTTGCCACATTAGCTTTCTCTCTTCGGCGACGGACGGTTGACTTTATATCACTATAAGGCGACCTACACTACAAAAAACATACCCCACAAATGTAACACCCCTCATAAATCTGGTCGCGCAGCGGAATGGTAACATTGGGGTGCTACTTCAGGGCACAAAACACAAGTCACGGAAAACGACCTTAAAATTGACGTTTTAAATAAAGTCATATTCTAAAAGATCAGAGTTGCAACAGGTTTCATTTATAATGCATTAGAAAACATTGTCAAAACGTTTGTCAAATAATACTCAAGTTATTAAGCCTTCAAAAATATATATATCCGCGCGACTCGAATGCTCCCAATGCTCCACTAGCAAAATAGTAACCTGAAAATACATGCTAAAACGTCAACAATAATGTTGGTGAATTCATAGGTTTAAGTAAAAAGCAGTATTGAAATAATTTAAGAAATATTTTAGAAGAAAAGTAGCGTTTCGACATTTAAAAGTGTTATTTCCAAAATCCATCCAGTGATTCAATAAACCAGGAAGTATTTAAAAGTGGACCACAAGATCGAAGTAATGGTGGACTAAGTACATATTCCGAAGTCCAAAACAAGTAATGTAGACAAGAGAAACACATTCATCAAGTCTAAGTATTTATTATTGCACTAAGCTCATGACACCGAAGCCTTAACTAGATTTTTGCCCCAATCAGAATATAGGATGCTTGCCAACACCCTAACATCTCTCAATGTTAAATGCACCCGATCAAACTAGTGACCCAAGTAAGGGTGGGGATTGTTAGTCCCGATAGATCTATCCATAACACCAGCGCTCACTATAATAGCAATTAACGGTTCATGATAATAGGGACTTCACGGCAATAAGGTAACTTAGGCATTAATAATCAGGCAGTAATCTGGATAGCATACACTTTGAAAAACACTTGTGTCAAATAGTAAAACAAGAAATGTAATTCACCCTGCAGATTTTGTAAAACAATTGTAGAAAAATGGGGCTATGAACTCACCTTAAGTGAATGGAAATCAACAAGTATTCAAAATAGAAAATGCGTCACAAAGAAATCCGAAGGCAACCTAATCCAATATAGGTCGTATAAGTACTAAACACTTTGATTATTTATAGGTCATATAGCTCATCATACTATCGTTCGGGCTATCATAATTAAGAGGTCATGTAGTGAACGTATGAGGAGCTAGGACACTTTAAATCGTAAATCCAACAACTCGTCGATACACCACCCCGAAGAGGCCTCATTATGAAACTCCCTAGTAATATAGCACTTTGCTTAAATAATACTAAGACGAGTGATCAAAATATTACATTTTTTATTTTTCAACATTCTGTGATGAATAGTGTTTTTACTGTTCACAACAGCTATAAACTCGTTTTTACGTTTCAATTAGCGTAATCTCGTAAATGTCGTATCTTATTCGTTATA
This sequence comes from Tanacetum coccineum, assembly GCA_026074375.1. Classification (NCBI taxonomy): domain Eukaryota; kingdom Viridiplantae; phylum Streptophyta; class Magnoliopsida; order Asterales; family Asteraceae; genus Tanacetum; species Tanacetum coccineum. The sequence goes on along the minus strand of BQNB010010570.1, from coordinate 356 downwards.
GCTCCGTTTTTAGCAATTCTTTCGAGCACGTTCTTGTAATTGAAAGTTATATTGATTTATGTGGTTTACAAAAATAAATTTTTTTGTCATGAATAGTACTTTTATAAAAATAGTTTTATAAAACCCGGTATTAACGTAAATCGTATTTTTATCGTATCTTTTTCGTTATTAATCTGTTTTTCGAGTTTCTTACCTTTTTGGAATCGTCATGAGTCGTATTATTTTTATAAGGTGTCAAAACCCCTGTTTAAAATACGAATTCCAAACAGCCCGTTTATAACACCCTGTGTTTTCAAGTCATTGACGACGTCGATAAATCCGCAATGTACCTTTTGTATTGTATGCGTTTGCTTTAA